>NGKJ01000113.1:24859-56837 GCA_002162495.1 Myriosclerotinia curreyana | reverse complement strand
GGAGAGGAGCTTGTTTGAGCCGATTGTGGATCTTTTGAGGTGGAGAGGGGATGGTTTACCTCCTCGGTTGGAATGAGGGATTACAGACAGACAGACAGACAGACAGACAGACAGACAGACAGACAGACAGACAGACAGACAGACAGACAGACAGACAGACAGACAGACAGACAGACAGACAGAAAGAGGTTCAAGAATGCAAGATCGTCTTCCACGGTTTCCTTTCTTAATACTTGTGATTGAATTTCCAGAAACTCCAGCTTCCCTCTCTCCCAGCCTTAGGTTACCATCTTGCTTCTAGAGATAATGCTCTAGTTGCACCTCCGACTTCATCTAGTAGTTTTCAATATTCAGATAAAGAATCGAAGATACTTGATGTGTTATTTGATCGTGTGCTAGTTCTTCTGCAGCCGTTCTGTAGATCATCAAATCAAGCTATCCAATGAGTTGGAAAGAAAAGGAGAATAGGGGCTGAGAAGAATGCCGAATTGGGGCGACGAGAACTTGGAAATGACGTGTACAGATTGGATTACCGAATCATTTTGGTAGTCTTTAATTCATATTTATATTCGTTACGCTGTGGTTATCCAAGTTGACCAACCTATCGTCCAAATCAATTCCCATCATCATATTTCGTCGCTTCATCAAACTCAATTCTCGAACATCACCTTCAACCTAATACCCCCTAAACCCTAACTTCACAAAGTTCCCCCCATCTAATACCATGCACCCCCCTCGGAATACCCAACGCCCCCGCCGTCCAAGCCGCAAGACTCATCTCCGTTGCCCACGCCAATCCCGTCTTGACCCAACCATCCCTCCTTCCCCAAACCAATGCTTCTCCTACTGTCGCAAACCCATTTAGCACAAAAAACATTCCGATTCGAAAAAGTGCTTTGCCTGTTAACATGGGACTTAATGCATAAACATGAAAAGCCGCCATAAGGAAGAATGCAGCCAGGATACCCACTGATCGGGCGATTGGGATTGGTACTCCTAGTTTTGGGAGAGCATGACGAATGGGATCATAGGCGAGAGAGGCACAGGAGGCCGAAAATACATTGTGCCATGTTTTTGACCTGGCGCTATTAGCTGCATTCATATTTTCGTACGAAATCTCAAGATTCCAAACAGTGTGTCCAATAGTCCGGACTGCAGTCCGACAATAAGGGGCTTTCAAATATTAAGACCGTTTTGAACATTGATTCAATCGAATGCTTCAAATTGATTGAATGTTTTAAACGAAACAAGTATTCAAAAGGGATTGAATAAATCAAGAGTCTCGCATTGTCGGACTGCAGTCCGGACTATCGGAAACACTTATTCCAAAATCATAAAACATACCAAAAATCCCCTAAACTCTCCACCGCATATAACCTCCCAAAAAGCGCCGGGCTACCTTTATATCTCACTGATAGCTGCATAGCCGTCCAGATAATGTAAATACTTAACTGCACCTCAAAAGCCAAGACCAATGTCCAATCCTGTGGTAGCGCTTGCAAGGCACAGAAAATCGCAACATGGATTGCAAGTTGAAGGGGCTCGTTAAAAGTTTCTTGAGATCGGGGAACGCGGATAAAGTTTGGAGTGAAAGATTCATAACGCATTTCTGTGAGGAGGAGAAGGGCATGTTGATAGGTCGGAGGGTCGTTTTTGAGTTGAGGGAGTGAGAGGTGTCGGGCATAGATGTCTAGGAGCTTGAGGGTGGCGATTGAAACTGGGGGAGGGTTAATATATTCATGTCTTTTCCGATTTATTCCTTTGGGGATATGTGAAGATTGGTTATACATACCAGCGAAATTCCTTAAAGCATCCATGGGACCACAAGAAATCGGATTCATCCAACTACTCAACCAAAATGTCACCAGCGATAACGCCGATAGTTTCTTATACATACCATATTGTCTTTTGAGCAAAAAGTAAATAGAGAAATAAAGGAGTTCGGTGGGTATAAGAAGGAAAGCAGTAGCTCTAATGGTCTCGTGACCCAACCTTTCGAAGGCCGGAGAGACGGTGGTGGGAATTGGGAAATGAAGAGAAGCTGTTTCATTCATTTTTGCTTCTTATTGACTTTGGGTTCGGTAATGAATTGTATTCCCTTTTCAAGGAATAGGTATATATATGGTGGTAGCTGGACGTTTCTGTTTCTGTTTCTGTGTCCCAAACCCAAGGAATCCCGGATCGTTCGGATCGGATCGAAGCGGGAACCTCCACGGAAAAGGAAGCACGGGAAGGAAGGAAGGAAGAGTTTGTAAGTTGTAACCCGAACTGAAAGTTATGGTAAAGTACAAGGCGAGCTATCAAACACAAAGATGTTATTGTACTGTACTTGTAGTTGAAGTTGTTGATATATAAGAATAATACATACAAGTACCTACGAAGCGAGAAGCGAAAAAGCGGAGAAGTAGAGATAGACGACAGACTAGGTAACAGCTCAGCAACATCGTGACTCGCGACCCTCAGTAATATTAATACAGTAACAACAATTGGTTTAAAAAAGAAGAGAGGCTGGTTGTAAAAAAAATGATCATCAATTGCTTTCCGGATAAGCTGATTATATCCGGATTATATCCGATATATCCGATATATCCGATAAAATCATCGCAATTACGAAGTACTCTATATATACGTAGAACCATCTAGCTTTCGACATTTTCATATCAAATAACATGACATAATTACATAATACTACTCGTACTTTAATTCATTCTACTTGTCTCATATAGCTTCAAAGTTGAGTTCTTCTCTATTCCTATCTCTTCCTATCTCTTCCTATCTCAAATATGAGTACTATGTATTCTACAAAAAAAACATTCAATCCTGTTTATCATCCACTGGTCTCCTCCCTCTCCTCCCTCTCCTCCCTCTCCTCCCTCTCCTCCCTCTCCTCCCTCTCCTCCCCTTCCTCCCCTTATCCCACCATTTTGCATTCCAATCCCCTTATGCCAACCAAACTCAACCCAACCCAAATTTGAGCAACATAAAACTCCATTTCATGCATGAATGCAGTTACTACCTAAAACGATTCCTTCAATTTCGCTACAACGCCTTCCCTTTTCCTCATATACACATTGAATCCCATTCTAGTAAAACACGCGTGAATAAAAATTCGGTAGATCGATAAGACTACAAGGTTTATTTTATTTTGTTTCGATTCGTTTCCAAGTGAGCCAACTCATCATCTAGCTCGGTGACGATTTCGATGATCCTTGCCCTTCTTGCCCCTTTTCTTGTCCCTTGGTAACTCAATGGGTGCGTTTGCCAGTTGAACAGACATGAATTTCAACATATAATCATCCATTGATCCAACTGGTTGTCCCCAAGCATTAAGTTCGTCTTCGTCAATTTCCATTAGGTCTTCGACTGTGGGCGTTCCATCAGCGCCAGGAGTTGGGGCACCTTCTGCGGGTGTTCCTGCGCCACCTGGAGTAGCAGAGGCCGTGGCCGCATTTTCGTCAAAATCAGCTGCATCAGTTTGAACAACTTCTCGTTCGGCAACTCTAGCTGCGGCGACATCTTCACGATCTTCCGCTTGGGCAAAAACACGTCGGACATCTTTGTCGTTATCCGGCCCACCCAAAACTCGATCCATGGCAGCATTGGCTGCTGCGTCGCCGTCCATAACACTGGATTCCTCCTCTCCAATGACATCCCGTACGTTCATCTTATTGAAGTAATCTGTAGTAAACTCTCCTTCTTGGATAACGACATCATCAAGCATACGCTTTTGGTTTGCTTTGCGCAAGATGTTAGCTTCAATCGTATGCTCCGAGACGAGGCGATAAATGTGAACATCTCGTGTTTGTCCAATACGATGACAACGATCTTGACATTGCTTGTCCATTGCTGGATTCCAATCCAAATCGTAGAAGATAACAGTATCCGCACCCGTCAAGTTGATACCTAGACCGCCTGAACGACTGGATAGAATGAAGGCCAGTATTCGGTTGTCATTGTTGAAGCGATCCGTAAGAATTTGTCGTTGCTCAATCTTGGTAGCTCCGTCAAGCCGTAAATATTTATGTCCATGAATATTGAGAAATTGCTCAAGGATATCGAGCACCTTTGTCATCTGAGTGAAAATTAGTGCTCGATGCCCCCCAGCTTGTAATTTACGCAATAGTTTGTCCAGAGTTTGCAATTTGCCGCAGTCATATTGCAACAAACGTTTATCAGGAAATTGTATAGATAGCCTCATGCGTGCCTCATGGAATGGATCTGTTTCTCGAGTGGCGACTGTGCTTTGGAAGTTACTAACACCCTTAGGTGTGAACATAACTGAATTCATATCTCGCGCCACTACAGGCGGAGTCACACAGGCGAATTTCTGAATGGTTGTATGCAGGGCTTCAGATCGTGATTGGAATGTCGGGACCAGTGCAGTCATGATCGGCGAAGAGTCTTCTAACCATTCCATCAACTTGGTTCGTTGTTTAGGTTTAGCTTGTAGTGGACGCTGGTCAAGACGAAGATCTAGAAATTCAACTAGAGAACTGCCGTATATAGGTTTCTGTTGTCGCCGAAGAGCATTCAGATATACACAATGCTGCAGTTCTTCAAAACGTCCCCACCTGGAAGCACTTTCCAGATACACCAAGTTTGATTTGACTGTTGAAGGGTCGAGATTGGTGAGCGCATTCTGGGCCCTTGTACGTTGAGCCTCCCTCATTTGTTCTAGAGCACGCCGGGCACTGAGCCTGTTGATTTCCGAGGCCAATACGCCAGACAAAGATTCATGCTTCGCTGGCACGAGGTTCAAGAAATCCAAGCTAACTTCAGTCATAGGTTCCTGACGGAACATCTTCCTACGAACCAGAAGATCTTTGATTTCAAAATCAGTGATGGCAGACTTCTCCATTGGAAAAGAAGTCATAATAGGTCGATCAAGAAAGAGATCGGGATGGTTACAGACCTTTCGCAATTGCATCAAACAATTAATGATAGAAAGATAATTACCCGATGCGAGAGTATCTCGAGTATCATTTCGACTTAAGAAGCTATCGTAAAGCTCACGCTGTCTTTTAGACAAACGGCAAAACTCAACGTGCTCGTACTTTCCGGGCATTTGTTTTTCGACGTCTGCTTTTAGTCGTCTTAGAAGATAAGGCCTGAGAACCTTGTGGAGTTTGCTAATGATTGCCTTAGATTCATCATCCATTTGCTCCCTGCCATGCTCCAATATTTGCTCAGTCGGCTTCTTGAACCAGTCCTGAAACTCTTTCAGGTTTGCAAAACCGCCAACACCTTGTTCGCTTCCGTCCGAGGGCATCAAGAAGTAGAGCAAGGACCACAACTCTGTCAAGTTGTTTTGCAAAGGAGTGCCAGTGAGTAGCAGCCGCGCTCGAGTATTGAAGTTAAGCATAGTTTGCCATCTTTGAGATTGAAAATTTTTGATGTTGTGAGCCTCATCAAGAATCATATAGTGCCACTGTCGTCGCTTGAACACTTGCTGATCCTGAATAACAAGTTGGTATGATGTAATACATACATTCCAAGCATCATCATCTTTCCAACCAGCACGTTTTCGTTTTCTCTCTTCTTGATTACCATAGTAAGTTAGAATCTTGAAACCTGGACACCATTTTTTGAATTCCATTTCCCAATTAAGCATGACACTGGTTGGTACAATGACTAGATGTGGGCCCCAGACTTCATGTTCGCAAGCTAGATGAGCCAATAAGGCTATTGTCTGAATCGTTTTACCTAATCCCATCTCGTCTGCTAGAATGCCATTTGTATTGTTCGCGTAAAGGCCGGCGAGCCAATCCAGACCATAGTGTTGATATTCTCTAAGGGTACCGCGTAAGAGAAATGGAACTGGTGTCTTTAGTCCATTCGAGGGCTGGGGAGTCACGCTCTGTGTGTTGTGCCGGCTACTGTGATGAAGATCCACGGATGACGCCGAATCCACCTCTGAAGGTTTTGATTCAGTCGTTCTTGGAGTAGGCTGACTGCTTCGATCAGGACTCGTCGCTGTGGTCTCTTGTAGTCGACGGGGAGATAATAAATTATTTGTCTTGCTAGGTGTATCATGCTGGTCACTTATAGGTATCTCTTCGATTAGGGGTGGCTTTTTGGACGTTCCATTCATTAATGGCCGTAAAGATTTTCCATTGGGTATGTGGAGAGCTTCACTATCCTCCACATCTAGGTCAATCGCATCGCCTGGTACAGCTGGCGTTGAATCATTGTCCAGTACTTCCACCTGTTCTTCCACTGGTCCCAATTCAGCTTGCGTCGTTTCCAGCTCTTCGATTTCAGAAGGTAGGAGAAATCCAAGAAGATCAGCGCGGCTACCTTCGTCAGCCTCATTAGCCTCGTTACCCTCTTCCTCGTCACTATCCTCATCTTCGTCGCTGGAATCTGTATCATCCATATCTATAGAAGGATCGCTATCCATGTCTTCATCTTCGCTGCCATCAATAACCCTTTCATTTTCATCGCTGGCTGGCGCAATATCCGGTAAAGCTGCGTATTTTTCCCGCAGTTGATCAACGGTAAGTTGCTCGTCTTCATGTTTAGTAGCCTCCTCATCAGCTTCCGATTCTGAGGACATATTACTTTCATCGTCGTTGGACTCGGAATCCGAGTGGTTGTCATTAGTGTCATCATTTGCATCTTCATCTTCGTCGTCGTCCTCGCCAGTTTCTTCTTCTTCCGAATCCTGTTGCGCTCTGCGAGCTTGTAGCTTTTGTGTAGAAATATCTACAGCTTCGTTGAGGGCTTTTCGTACCCGAGCTTGCTCCTGAGCCTCCCATTCAACCAAGCGCCGCCGGTTGACCTCCACTTTAACGTTTTCCCATGTACCCAAGAGACTCTTAAGCACAATTTTATAGCGTACTTCGGATTCCTTCCTCTCCTCTGCCTCCAATTGTTCGCGAGACTTCGGTTGTCGCCGAACCCATTCGTCCCTACATGCCTCAGCCAGTTGTTTCGCAAGCCTCAAGTGCTCTCTCTGCTCCCTGATCATGAGTATCCGGAAGTGGAGGGCTGCTCTTACAAGATGATCTTGGTGGGCATACTGTGGTGGCATGGGGTTTTGTTTTTCGGGATGATTTATGAGGGTTGAATTGGCCAGAACACCACCGGGTTTCACCGCATCTTCAGCTCGGATGATTACATGAGCATCCCTCTTGCTGTCTTCTTCAGTATATTTATCCGCATCTTCAGCGCTATACAAACCGCCAGCTGTTGTTGGTACATGTCGTCCCCCCTCGTAAAACTCTTCGAAAGACGCAAAACGCGGTGGATCGGTTGGGAGCGCCAGTCTCTGGATTATAGGGAAAGCCGCTGGCTTGAATCGAAGTCTGATTTTTGTCGGTGTTGATTTGGTGGCTTGATCTGCCATGCCCTCTGCTTTTATTACTGGTGACGATGAACTCGTCAGTTCATTTTGCACTACTTCAGAAGCTCGACCCGATCGGCGCAATCTCGAATGCAATGGCGTGGATTGCGAATCCTTAGTAATAATAGATTTCTTGTTGCCAGGTCGTGCTTGTGTTGAATTCTGCTCAGAGGGTATGGATTTTCGATGCGAACGCTTTGGTGATATTGATGGTTTGGTTGGTGATTTCGATGTACTTTGGTTGGTAGACTTCTTGGAAGCCTGGGAGGTTCCAGGTGTGGACGCATCTTGATTTGAAGATGAGTGAATACCATTCGCACTTCCGTGTTTACTTTTTGAGGTGACTGCTTTTTGCGCCGCGCCCCGCGTTGTCCTCTTTTCGGATGGAGGTTGTAGCTCCAATGGTATCTGATTCACACGACCTGATTTGCGTTTTCCATCTACAGTAAAAGACGTTGGCCCTTCTGCTAAGACTTTCTTCCAAGGAGGCGATTCGGGTTTGCGCTTCAGCGTGGTTGTCTTTGTCTCGCTGCTCAGTCGCCGTCTCTTACTCGGAGGTAATTCTCCATCACCATTTTGGACATTCGCTTTCGGTGTTTGTGGCACATCTTCAGTTGGAGGTATATCTGATATAAAAAAATATTAATTTGATGTTGTTGAGGAAGATTTCAATTGTTGTCCTTACCAAAGTTTTTTTCACTCTCACTCTTAGGAGCTTCTGACGCGGTGGTCATACTTTTTAAGAGAGGGGAGACCAGACACTCACTACCTTGAACTTGATGAATGTCTCATTTGAATTCGTAAAACTACTTCGTGAGGTTTCATACATCATAAGGATCCCTCATAAAAAATTTGAGCATGCCCAGATCCTTTTAACGTCCGTGATTCAAAATTTACGTGCTGAGGAAGGAAGTACGAAGTATTTTACCCTTCCGCGTCGAGATTGCCGTCAACTGCCACTAGTTGGCGTTTAACCGAACGAGTAACAAGATCCGTCGACCTCTGATTCCTCAAACCAAAGGTTGCAAACAATTACGGAGGCTCATTCAAGGTATGCCACATCTCTTAATCCGACAATATACTTATCAAATTGTTAATGAATAACTCGCAGATGTTTTCCAGACGAATTGCAGCAGCGCGACCACTGCGAACTTCTCTCATTCCACGTCAAACAACCCTCATATCACAACGATGTGCCAGTCAAACAGCTGCCCCCAGCGGACCAGCTTATCCACAATTGGTCAGTCTGCTTGATCGCAGTCATTTGTTTCGGGGAGAGGCATTTACTGACAAAGTAGGATGAAGACCGATATTGAAGACCCCGGAATGGTCGGTATATTCCCATCTCTTTTCAGAAATGGATACTAATGGAATATGAAGAACGGAGGATACATCAACCCACCCAGAGTCAAGCGCCAATTCCGTGATCCCCATGCAGATTGGTGGGATAAGCAGGAAAGAAGAAACTATGGAGAGCCGGTTCACGAGGACAATGATATTCTGGGCATATTTTCCCCAGAAGAATACACACATCAAAAGCCGGGAATAGCTGCACTTCAATTGGGTGTCTTTGTTGCATCTGTATTTGGACTCTGCGCAGTCGTGGGTATGATGTATCCAGATAAACCATCTGTCCCCAGAGAGTTTGAGGGTGGACTTGAGAGGGAATTGGGTGGACCAACTGCAGTCAGGGTAAGCTACATCGTAGTACATGAACCCTACCGATTGTTTCGTACTGACCCAAAGAATAGGCTAGAACTGCTGGAGATCCATTGTAAATGAAGGTGGGATTTGTACATATGAATATCAATTTGAGCTACTTTCGAAGACTTTCGAAGGACATTTCATTGTGATTCACTGCGTGCATCGTAGTTAGTCCTTTTCTGTATGTAGCGTTACAATCCGTTGACAAATAGTGCCTTCCTCTTTAAGAATTCCGAGGAAAATATAGTAAAATTCCTTTGGAATAAAGTCATGGACGTTAATGAATCTTAATATTGACCGACGGATGACAGTAGCAGGTCGTTCCTTCCCCAAGTTAACTTGACCATGAGCCGCATTCTTTCTCAAAATCACTCAAATTGGTAATAAGTCTAGCTCGCATGTTTTTCTGCCTGTCTTTCTGCCTGCCTTCAGATCTACCATCTCATCTCTTCTGTCTTCTGTCTTCTGTCTTCTGTCTTTCCTTTCATTTTCTTCCAAGATTTGCTTCAGCACCCCCCTTGCTTGTGTTTTCTGCCACAACTTATCAACTAAGAATTCCTAATTCTTAATAATTGCAAGTCATACACAATGCGTTATCAGAATTGGGACGTTCTTATGTTCCCGAATGAACTCTGCAAGATTCCATTGCAAGAGTTCAAAACTTCCTGTCAAGTTGTTCAGGACCCTGGTTTGTACCTGCATGTACTGAAAGGCGACCATAGTCCAAGCTGATGCAATTACAGAAGTTCATCACTCGCAGAGCACTGCTCTCTTACTTCCCACGGTCACTTCATTCATCCCCAGTTTGCCTGCTGGAGAACCTTTTCGTATTTCTATTCATTCTTGGCAAAATCCTGAAGCTAGCCGTTATATACATCAGATTAGTAGCAGGCATGCCGAGCATGTCATGTTCGAAGCTCGTGTTTTTGTCGACGGACGAATTGTCGGGTGGGTTTAATCTCTTCATCGCGAGAAATTAGTGGTACTGACGGGTCTCTAGTACTAAACTCTTTCATCGAAATGGCCCATGGCCAACAGTTCTCGAAACTAGCGTTGGTAAATACACAACCTCCCTTTCGATCTGTGCTAGATACGAGCATGACCATATGCTGGAATAGTTGAGGGCGGAATATGATCTGACAATTTATAGAACTCGATAAACAGGGAGATTACAAAAAACTCAAGTTTCCTACTTTCCACCGAGAACTTTTATCGCAGAGTTATTGGAATCCCGGAGATGACCTTGGTCGTGTAAAGGTAGTGGTCTCGGAAGGTTTCCCAAGGGATAACCTTTCTATGCCCTTTGAACGTGTTAAGAATTTGGTAGCTTTCTCGTTTCAACATGCTCCATTGGGTATGCATTTACTAGCAGATTCATCATATCAGGTTTGCCAAGCTAACAACTATTATTAGACGTACTCGAAGCTTCCTCGATTGCATGGCCAAATGCAACTATGTGGCGCCAGGTCTCTCTTGTCACACCTTTCTACAATCAAAATTCTTCGCCAAAACAGGTAGAAGAGGATCGGGAGGCTCATGCCCACTCTCCACGAAAGTCGCAAACTGCTGGTTTCTTGTCCTCCCAGGCGAATTCTATGCCACCACCACCGGCACCATTCGCACGACCTCCAAACTTCGACCCATTCACTTCTGAACCACCGCGTCCTGCCTTCACTGGCCGGCGTCGTCAAGACACCTCTGATACTTCTATGCCAGATGTTTCAAGCAATTCTAGTATGCAGGTGGGAAGTATTCGAAACGTGTCAGATCCTATGATAATTGAGAAGGCATCTAGAAATAATGATATGCAAAGTTCGGGCGCTTTTGAATCACTGTGTGAGGCATTGATGCCGCCTGCACCTGATAATATGCCACAAAATGGGTCTGAAGTTACATTAGCGAACACAATTGCACTTCGACAGCCATCTATGCAAAGGGGGCCCACTAGACCTGGCGTCGTTGACCGTGTACCAACACCACGTGCTCCTGGTGTACCAGATACATCAGAAGCACTGCTAGCTCAAATCGAAGAAGCTCGTTTCCGTCATTCCAGAAGATTAAGCTCTTCTTCGTTGAGTTGCACCAAGAGCAATAAAGAAAACGATAACCGAAGTCCAGCAGTCAACTCGGAAACAATTGCCTCTAGTAATCAACAACCTGCAAGTGGTGGTTCTACCAGGAGATCTTCTCTTTTTACATCGACTAATGTAATGGGCACAAAGAGACAGAGGAATGTTACTCCCGCATCCTCGAAAGCTATTGATGATGAGGATGAACCCAGATCATCACCTTCATTGAGGAAGGTTTCGAGACAATCGAATTCAAGTGGGAATGGGAATGAGAAGGGAAGAGAGTCAGAGAGAAGAGTTTTGAGTGCACTGGAAAATGTTTAAACGAGAAATAATCATGGGGATATGAGAGAGGAGTTTTCGCTGAAAGGTTTAGCCTCAATACTGTCTGCTAGTGGATTCCGAGTGGCAGAGAGTGAGAAAGACTACACATTTTCTATTATTAGTTTTGTCTTTATCTGTCATGAAGGTACAGGGTTTCGATTTTATAAGGTCTTTGGTCATACACTTATCACTACAATTGTTGTCATCATTATCGTTGTCTGTCACTTTTATTGTTGTTTTCTCTATCAAGGATTCTGGCTTGTCCTATCCAGTTCATTTGTTGTTAGTTGAGGAAATTGTGTACTATACTAAGGTATTAATGAATAATGTTTTAATATTACTTTGCTCCTCTTTTTGTTGAAATAAGATTCTATTGCTGTGAAAGTGAATATCAACGTGATGAATGCCTAGGCCAGGAATGATGTATGTATAAAGGTCCAGTGTTGCAAAGTGATTCGTATAGTTAAAATGAGTGATTACTTGTATACAAGACAGTAGATGAGTATTGACTAAAGAGGTGTGAGGATAGTTATGTTTGATTACAATTATTTGAATACTGAATGGGTACGGAGGAAGTAGTAGTGAGCGTAAACTCACCAACATGGGCATAGAATTCCAAATTTAGAAAGATATGGCAAGTCAATTAGTTAGTTAGTCGTGTTTGATGAAGAAATGAATCAGATTTATATGGAAAATATTATCAAGGGATAAAGAGGGAAGTGTTAGGATTGGGTATGTATAGTATGTGATGGGATCGGGATGATCGATGGAGTATAGCAAGGTAGATATTGATATTCGAGGGGAGGGGAGCGGAGAGGGATATTGGAGATTTCGGGTTATAGTGTTGGACTGTTGGACTGTTGGTGGATGTGATGGTTGGATATATTTGATGGATGGACCAAACGTCAGTAAGTGGGTGGATGGGCGAATGAGAAAGGGAGTGTAGTATTGGTTGGTAATAAGTGCATTTTTCGTGGTGAAGAGGGCTTATTGTGTGCCTTGAAGGACATTTTTGCTGGATTGTAGGGGAAGATTCGGGAGGTGAATGGTGAGGGATGGGGAAAGGGGCTCAGCTTCCGGTGATCACGCTAATCACCCAATCTAGAGAGTTTCCGAGGTTTTCTCTTCGAACATGATTTGAGTGATGGTATCTTTATAGGATTTCGTGAGTGGGAATATGATCCCGCTAGTAGAACTCTCAGGTAACGATTCCAGATCGAATTTCCTCTCTATTCCCATGAACCTAATCATCTAAATCATCTACTCTCTACTCATCTACTCATCATCATTCTACGTGCTGTTCCTTCTTTCCAAACCCCATCATGATTTTTACTTCTGCCCAGAACGATATGTGTTTCTCAGCTACACTCGCCTCATAAGCATCAATAATTGGTCTTTCCCAGACGAGATCTGCTTCCTCTGGTTTTACGACTTTGGTCTTCTTGAGGACTTTCCATCCGGCGTAGAGGATGGGGCAGACGAATACCATGGTATAGTAGGAAAAGAATGTTCCGGTATCCCACCCTATTTTAGTTAGTATTGGCAATTTTAAAAATAGCAACTTTGCTGAAGAGAAGAGATAGAAAGTGCAAAGATTGAACTTACAGCCTGGCAAGAAAGTAGTGTATCCATAACATGCCACCGTGAATATCATTGCTGCAAGTCCCGCCCACGCACAATAAGGTTGCCACCACCCTACATAAGGCAAAGTACTTCTATCAATACCCTGTACCTTCAATGCTCGATAGAAGAATATGTATATAGTACACATGCAAATGTAATCTATGATCTGTGAAGCTTCAGTAAGATTTGCAAGCCAGGTGATGACTTGCTCGGAACCGTTTCCTACGGCAAGGAAACTCAAGAATGGAAAGATCATGGTGACACCAAAGCAATAGATGGGAACACCAGATTTAGTGCATTTGCGGAGGAAACGTGGGGCATGACCATCGAGCGAGAGACTGTATAGGGTACGACATGCGCAGTAACTTTTGTGATGTTAGTACCTTTCGGCCTTCTCTTACACAAGAGCAGAGGGCAACTTACACATAGGAATTACCAGCTGAAAAGATACTTGTCACGAGTAATGCATTGGTGATATGTGGAAGCACGCCAATCCCCAAATTTTGCATGGCAATAACATAAGGACTCGAGGCTGCGGTACCAGTTGCCGAGCCGCCTCCCGAGAGGATAGCGATCAATTTCTTGTCGTTATATGGGATGACTATTCCACATGCTAGCGCACCTCCGATGAAGAAGACTCCAAAACGCCAGTAAATTGTCTTGAAAGCTCGTTTGAGGTTCTTGCGGGGATGAGCAGCTTCTCCCGACATCATAGCAATGTATTCTGGAGTGAAATTAGAGTTATAGACCCTTGCACATTTTCGATGTAACTGTAACACAATTTGACATACCAGGCCCAACAATCGTGAATGCGGCTTTCCATAACGCGGCAAGAAACCCTTCAAATTTTCCTAAAGACCCCGTGGTGACATACTCGGCAAAAGCACCCTACCGATCATTGGTTAGTATAAAGGAAATTTAAGAAGAACGGTTAACCAACGGGTTCTTTCCAATAACGAAATCCATAAGCGTCGTGTTTTGGATTTCCTCCGACCATCGTAATGAATGTGAAGGAAAATATCATAGCTAACAAGACCACCTTGCCACCAGAGAGCCAAAATTCACTCTCTCCATACCATCTAACAGCAAAAAGATTGATGACACTGCACTGGTCAGTAATGAGATCTGGAATCAGAAGAAGAAACTTACCCATAGAGAAAGATACAAGCTGCACAAACGGCTGCTAAGGGTACGTTATCACTATTTCAATATTTCAGATATCCGCGTGTGCGCAATTGAAGGAGGAGCCGTTGGAGCCAGAGATACATACCTCCAAAACGTCAACACCAAATTCAATGCACTAATCTCCCAAGGAATCAATACAGCCTCTAGATTCAAACCTTCATTAGCACCTTTCCACATAATCCACGCCTCCTCACCAGTAATTGAAAACTACTCACCATAAAGGAAGAAATTCCATCCTAACATAAAGCCAAACGCCTCATCAACCCACTTACTCCCCATCCTTACAAAGCTCCCACTAACCGGCATAAAAACCGACATCTCAGCCATACAGTTATTGACCAACCCCAGAAAACAACTGTACAAGACAAACGCAATGAACAAAGATCCCGGTCCACCTTGTGTAAGGCCAGATCCAATTGATACAAATAAAGCCGTTCCAATTGAACCACCAATTGTCACCATTTGAATCTGTCTTCCAGAAAGTCGTCGTTTGAGACCGTCGACATTTTCGAGGACGAGTCCTTCATTTTCGCTTTCATCGCGAGCATAGGTTGGAAGATCTTGCTCGCCATATCCTTTGGACTCTTTGGGATAACTTGTCACTGGACTAGATTTTTCTTCCATGATGAAACGAAGTTCCTTCGAGGGGACTTGAGGAAGAATAGGGATAATAATATAATTATAAATTATAAATCATAATAGAGAGAAACAGAGGGAGGAGGAGGAGGAGGAGGAGGAAGAGGTTATCTTTGTCCTTGTAGAGAAAACTTCTATAGGCTTGTAGCAA
Source organism: Myriosclerotinia curreyana (assembly GCA_002162495.1). NCBI lineage: Eukaryota > Fungi > Ascomycota > Leotiomycetes > Helotiales > Sclerotiniaceae > Myriosclerotinia > Myriosclerotinia curreyana. The sequence goes on along the minus strand of NGKJ01000113.1, from coordinate 41,800 downwards.
ATAAATGGCAGGAGTAACCAAGGTAATATTGGTACAAGTATTACAGTATTATTTACCTGGATCTTTTGCCTTTCGTATCTTTGATCGAATCACGACACTGAAATTGAGCCCGGGGTGGGAACCCCGAACTAATCATTTCCCTATTCAGTAATTTGCATCGTACAAGGTTGAACAAATTACTGCAGTGAGTTCAGTTAATATTGGCGAATCTGGAGTTAAAGCTGGGTTGGATCAATATAGGTACGCTGCTCGCTAAGATGGATAAGATGGATGATGATAAACTTCCCGATAAGACTGTGTGTGGGTGGTTTTACGTTACATATTCTCTCGGTGAATCCCCAATTCCTAAAGAACTTCCCTGGTATATGACATTTCACAAACTTTGCCAAGCTGCCAAGCTGCCAAGCTGCCAAGCTGACAAGATCCCAAGATCCCAAGATCCCACGGGTAAAATGATATTATTGCTTGATCCTATCTTCACCCCGCAAAAATCTCTACCTGGCGGGGACGGGGGACCGTGGAGGGTCATTTCACATCCGCTTTCCCGCTGCTAGCTCCCGGCAATCAATTGACCTCGGAAATTTCCCTTCCACCGGCCCTCCTGATCTCATCATTTAGTACAATTCATCGTGTTATTTTTCAAAAACTATCGCATTAGGACCTTCAGTCAATTACAATACCCCCAACTCCTGCCGGTCTTTTTTCACTCTCCAACAACCAAGCTCCGCCCTGCGGCCCACTAGCATCGAGGCTCATAGTTGTCTTCCTGGCATTACTTATAATTCTAATAGTCTCGCCAGTATTCTTGCAGTCAGTTTCGCAAGTCACAGGTCGTGATCTATTCTTGACAGCCTCCTCTCCTCCACCCCAGGATCCAGGGCTTACACTTCTGGTGGAAGGAAGTGCTTTGATTTCCACGGTGGGATATGGTAGAAAGCCTTCTCGAAGAGGAATTAGCATGATAGGAAAAGTCAACTTATGGTCCCTTGCATCGATCGTTCTAGGAATTTTGAAGTGACCTTTCCGCCTGCCACCAATAAGCCATGTGTCTGATGGGCCTGTCACCTCGTAAACAAATTCTAGATCTTCTCCTGGGCTTGTAACATCATATTGGGAGGCAGTATCCCAATTCCTGGTCGACTTTAGAAGCAACGACGCTGGTATTGGTTCGTTCGCCGCCGCGACGGCACTACTAGATGCTATTGATGCTGTCTGAAGCAGCCGTAGATCAGCAGTATGTACCACCATCACCGAAGGAACGTCCACAGGAATTACGATGGATCTACTTTTCAAGATTGCATCATTATCGATAGATAGAAGCGGCAAGGGAATAACTGGGTTTTGTCGCTGCCATTCCCGGAGAAATTTTCCAATAAGCACGGCAGTGTCTTGGTCTTGTTCGATAGAGTTACCTAAGCCCGAAAAGTGATCATGCCACCTGATGTTGAGAATTGCCGAAGTAGATATCTCACCGAGAATAGCTGCCTTTTCAAAATCATATGGTTGAAAATGAGACCTAAGTTCCGAAAGGATGACATGTACTATTAGGCGAGTATATGGTCGTAAGGAGTTGCCTGCGAGAAACTCTCCGAGGACTTGAGCCACGACATCATAAACTTCTTCATCGAGGCAAATATAGTGCAAGATAAGGGCTAAATTCCTTGGTTTCTGGGATTTGCGCTGAGGAGTTGGGGAAGGAGAATTCGTTTTTGTGATTTTGTATAGTAGAGACGCTGGTTGACGAGGGAATATGGTGAGGGGTCTTGTTAGACCAAGGCCACATTGTGCCTCAAAAAGTTCGGACTTTTCCAGTTTAGAGCTAAGAAGTCGAAGTGGGCTATTTGTGGATGTTGAGATGGTAAATTTAGAAAATAAGGCTTTATGCTTAAAGACATCTTGGACATTCACGCCCAATGGAAGCATGATTGATACCGATGAAGTTGTGGCGAAGAAAAAATCTCCATCTTTCGTTGTGTATGATATCTCAAGTCGCAGCGTGACTTCGTTTACCTCATGTTCGAGATTGAACGGTATTCGTATTCTTGCAATAGTCTCAGACTCCATAGCACCAAAGTGGATAACTCCTGGCTCTGAATTCTTCGGAATTACGAGTCGTCCATCGATGACCGTTACCTCACTGGTTTGAAGTCGCAGTCCAGCTGTTGCTGCGCGAATTTGCAGCTGGCCACTTGCGACAATATTCCACCCGGATGACAGCTCAATCTCCAAAGAACGGTTTTGGTTTAGATACATGCATCTACAAGAGAAAAGTTTGGCGTTAAAAGCCTCAGCTCGGTGGTAAAGAAGTAGCTTCGGACATTTGAAAAAGTTGCTGCCTCTTGTCGACAGATGCCCAATGTTGTCATGTGAATACTCCATGACAATTTTACTACTAAGAAGAACGACGTGCGTGACTTGGTAAGAGCCAGGAATTATAATCTATAGCCATCAGAATGTATTAATTTTAGCCAAATAAATCTTCACTTACACTGCTTTGAATATATAATTTGTTCCATCCCTTTTTGAATAGAACTGCATCATTCGTCTCCAGCCAGATTTCTCGACCAGGGCCACCCATCAATGGGATGATTCTTACTCGAGCCTTGTCGATGTTAAGGTCTTCCTTCAACAAGTACTGAAGTCGAAGTTGTAATCCGAAACTATCCTGGCTTGGATGATATTGTGGAGTCCCATCTACTTCAATCTTACTGAAGTAGTCCTGCAATGGTACGTGAATTTCACGAGATAGAGTTTGTGTTATTTGCAACAATTCATCTAGATATGTATCACTGAGCACGACATCTCCTTCTTCAAATGTGTTCATTCGACCGATTTTGAAGGCAGATTTTCTGGTAAGTTTATCTTTCCCCATCATAGCCACTCTCGCGAGAAGTTTTAAAACGACTTTAACATATTCATCGCTGCGACTCAACTCCTTGAGGCATTTAGAGTACATTACTAGCAGCGATACTTCGACTTGTGTCCACGAAGCATCTCCATAGAACGGAGTAATGCGGTAAAAATAGGAGGCCGCAGCAGCATAGTCTGCTAAGTGATACTTCAGGATAGCCAGATCAGCCATGCTGGTTTGCACAGACTGGGTCCGATTTGCCACAGTATAATGTCGAAGTGCTTTGTCAGTGAGAGTCTCATAGAGACGAAAAAAGTCGTCCTTATTATCTAGTGCTGTGCGGAGTAACTTGCTATCAATGCCGTGTAACGAGGGCGGGATTTGAGTTGAGGCCGATACCTCGTCTTTCTCTGATGATGCCTCATCGTCAATATTGACCTCTTCCATGGCTCCCGCATCGTCGTCTTGGTGCTTATTTACATCTTTCCAGCCGGTCGTCCATTCGCGTTGTTTACCAACGTGTTCTAGGACACTCCGGGATAGCAAGTAAAGTTCGGCTCGGTGAGCAGCGAGTTCCTCTAACCCATTTTTGAGGAAGGCGGATGCGCCTACATTAGCACCAGGTACACTAGCTCTTCGACCTCCAGGGAATAGTGCGGGACTTGGAGGCTCTCGAGATGATGATCGGAGCGCAAGAGAAGTTGTTCTAGCAGGATGCATCATAGTTTTGGGCTCTGGGATTACAGATTTGGGCTCTGCACCGCCACCAGGAGGTGCCAATGTCGATGGCGGTATAGGCAACGCCTTTGTTGACGTTTGTGCAAGTATTTGTTGCGCAAGAGAAAATGTGAAAGATGAAACGATATTTTCAATAACTTGGTTCATCACAGGATCTGATTTGAAATCCGATTTTGCCTTCTCGTACGAAACCTCTTTTTGAGAATGGAAATAAGCACTCCAAATATCCTCACGCATGATACTTGAAATGGCAGCTATAAAGTCCATTGCTCGCTTACAGACCTCGCCAAGCACAGCAAGATTTTCAGTATCATCTGAGGGCTGTGAAGCTGGAATTCTAGCAGCTACACCGAGCAGGCTTGATTCTCGCTGCTCTTTTAGCTTTGCGAGTAATTCAGCTTGTGTAAACCATGCATTTGCTAACCGTAGTAAGAGAGTCAACTGGCGAGCAAACAAATAGCAACGGAAGTCAAATATTGAAACGTCATTTGCAAGAATTAGTTCTCTGTATCGCTTCTTGGATGCGTCAATTGGAATCTCATCCTCTTCCTTCTCGGAAGTAGCACCCACGGACTGTAGATCAATCGGCTCCTCTGACTCTGAAGCTGTACCCCCCAAGCCTGTGTCTTTCAATATCGCCTCTCTAGCCCTCTCCGCCTGTTGTTTAAGCTCTTCGGTATAGGGTAGGAAAGAGCCGCCGTGCTGAGTTCCGGACTCTGCGACAGCCTGGTCTTTAACAATTGTATCCAAACCAATAGAAAGCTCGTCATAACCAACCAAGGCGTCTTCAATCAAACCAACGCTTTCAAATCCTCTGGCCAGACCTTCTTTGAGTACAAAAAATGTACAGAAATTCCAACCAGGTAAAGTTCTCTGACTATCCTTTTCACGAATGTTCTCTTCGTACTGAGTTACCCGCATGTCAAATGACTGCAATATCAAGAATTTGAGCTTTGAAATTAGATCAATCCAAGCATTTTCATTTTCTTGTGGAGTTTCAGTGTAGGAGCCAGGGATCGCTGGCACAACACGAGGAAGCATATTATAAGGGACATCGTTGATACCAATGCGAATTTGAGCAATCCGATCAACACCAGACTTTGTTGAGCCGTTGAAATCTGCTCTCAGTTTCTCAAGGATTGTAGATGATCCTCCGCCTCTCCAACGTGCGGTAGACTTCTCACTTGTGGACCCAGAACTACCATCTGCACTTTTGCCACTTGTCCTCGGCTGCGTAGCCGCTGCGGTATTTGGGACGATTACATGAACAATAAGGAATTCAAAGTTGTCATGGTTTTCCTGCGAAGTAGACTTGCTTGTAGATGATGGGGTATGTTCTTTTATCCATTCTCGAACCTGCTTCCGACCCTGCGACTTGTATGTATCGTTATCATCGCAGCGTAAAAATAGAATCTTCAAGTATGGTGTCTGCCTTAAGCCGGGTATTTGATGTCTACGACCTTTCACAGTCGAATTCGTGGTATTGGACCGATAGAGCGTGGGCCACTCAACGGCAGCTTGACCAGTAGCTTGTGTGCGAAAACCATCATCTGCGCTTATGCCAGAGTCTGTACTTCTCGCCCGTGAGAGATCGGATGTACTCGAATTAAGGGGCACTGCCGGTGCATTTAGACCTGAGTCTGGGTTGTATTTGATGAGGTCGACATGGAGGGAGGATATGGAACGAAGAGGACCAGCGTGCGATTCCCAGTGTAAGTTTCGTAATGGAAGCCGAGGTAGAAGTCCTGGTGATAAGAGAGGATATACATTGTCGGGATCGAAATATTCCACTTAAATGTTTTTAGCAAAAAGCAACTCGCATTGAATGTTCTGAGAATAGGTATGTTACCTGTAACTTTGGAGCTTGAGGATGGTTGTTCCATTGTGAATTGTTATTTTTAGTATGAGCAGCGCACTACTAAATATTAACTCTCATATATCATGTCAATCATAAGATTCATTAAGTAAAGATCAAACAACAACTTGGTTCACACCGTCGCATCTTCCATGTATACTATGAATATTATCTAGAAGTTGCTCAGGGACAGTTAAAGTTACATTTTGCCAAAAAGTAGGTACTTAATCAGGTTAGCGCATGGAAGGCGGTATGAACCTCATGGCGAAGCTTGATCCAAATGCTAAGTTTTGGAGATATTGTTTATTTAGGACAATGGAGAATCATACCATTCATCCCTTTGATTTCCATTGCAGATGAAATCATTTAAGATCCAAGTGGACACCATATTGATCATTATATACTATGCAGCCTTCAGCGAGCTGCTATGTTCCCTATGTTCCCTATGTTCCCTATTAAGATATAAGATATGAAGAGATGTTTTTGCTTTTGCTGCTATCTGTACCATGGGCGGCGATACCACGGAAGTGGAACTCGGGGACAATGATTCAAATGGCTTTCATATTGAAGTCAATATTCGAAAGGCGATCCCTCATTTGTCTCTGCTACGAACATCAATCATGTATGAAATCAAAACGATTTCCACTACACGTAAATTTCGTCACGGGTTTTCAACGTTACCTTGAATGATTCTTGCCATCCTTTCATGACACAAGAGTCACTTCAGTCTCCAGAATGTAACAGCAGTCTCCTTATCGCAGTCAAAACTCGTGTGAGAGCTCTAATCGGCAATATCTTGTTCTTTCAAATCGTGGTTACATGCAATCATGCGGCTTAGCAGAGGATCGTGTGCTCCAAGCACGAGAAAACCCGTGGGTTTATCACATTACTTTGAGTTCCTCCGATATGCCTTGCCCTCCTTGGCAGTTGCTTACATATTTTCTAGGCCACTCATTGATTACATTACAGTTCAAAATGCGAGATATCTTCAATCTTGATGCGTTTCTTGCTTAAAAAAAAGAGCAGAAAATTTTCATCAAGATACTTATTCAACTCTTGTTGTGCAGTTTGTGGCTTCTCCGCGTCACTCATATCAGAAGCGGATCAATATCTATATACTACCCCAGACACAGTGGCTGAATAAAGCTTCAGCTGTTCAACCGTATCTATGACCCATGGAGTTACTATTTATGATTATAAATGTGCTTTCATGCTGAGTTTATCCTACGCGTGGAACAGTTCATCATCGCGCACCTGTCACCTTCAACCAGTTTAACTTCCCTTCCCCATTCGCAAGATAGAGCACCCACAAGATGCGACCTCTTTCTCATATCATAGGTCTCTTGACCACAGCTCTCTTCTCTCTCGCTAGTGCTACACCTCTAGCAAAGCCATTCCCCTCTTCTCTACCCCTTCCCGTCACCGAGCTCCGGTATTTCGGAGACAAAACCTGGACAGAAAACATAGCCGTTCGCTCAAACGGCCGGCTCCTCGTCACTTACCTCGATATCCCCATCCTCCAACTCCTTGACCCTACCAATTAAACCGCTCCAATCACGCTTTACGCCTTCAATACAACAACCTACATCGGCCGTAAGCACAATCGGTTATTAGTTTTTGCACTCCCCCAGTGCCTAGCTCTGTTAAAAGATTTAATCTTCTACATCATCTCAGAGTATCCAATATTCCGGACTCGCAGACTAGATGTAAAGGTGTCAACGTTTGAAACCTCACGAATCTTTGAGTATCGTTCAATGTTTGAAATTGGTTCAATCCTTCGATTAGGTTTGATAGTTTAAATTAGTTCAACATCTCAAGTGAAGGTCGAATGTACCAAATGGCTTGGAAGGAATTCAATAACCAAGAAACTCTCATTCGGATTTGGAAACAATGCATCGGATTCACTTAATAATGCGGCCTTTTTCCATCATTTCCTGCAAGAGTCTTATTATTTGAAAGCAATTATTGACTCCCCGATCTTGCAGTTCTACAAATTACCGAAATAGTCTCCAATTCAGATATTTTCTATGTCGCCCTGCAAACCCCTTATACGCCCGTCTTCACGAAAACCACCAACTATTCCAACGCCATTTTCAAAGTAGATTTGAATACCTTCACTTCCAAAGCCGGCATCTTGATCTCCGCTCCAACAGTATCCCACATAATCGACATCCCAGAATCCGTTCTTTTAAACGGCATGGATACTCTAGATTCGGACCATATTCTCATAGCTAATTCAACTCTTGGTCACGTCTAAAACCTCGATGTCTAAGTCCCCTTTCACACCACTCCACTCAAGCTCCCATCCATGGCCATACCACCTAATGCAGCAGCCCAGCTCGGCGTTAATGGCATTCATATCGTCCCCCATGTCTTTATTTCGACAATATAGGCGCCATCACCTTATACCGCGCTCCCATCGCCCCAATTACCGCACTGCCCATTAATAATAGTCTGTTATTAGTAGACGTAATAAATCCAGATGATTTCGCCATTTGAGAAGATGGCACGATTTTCATCTGCGGAAATGGTTAAGATACATTATTTATGCGGAAAGAGGGCTTGAGTGAGGTAGTGGCGGTGGCTGGTTGCAACACTTCTATAGTACTAGCTGTTGTTACTGCGGGTGCTTTTGAAAATGTTGGGGGAGAGAGAAATGACTGCGGTTGACTGCTAGTGGTGGTGAGTTTTGCCTTCTTGGGGGCTCAGGGAGGAATTTTCGAATGCTAATATATATATGTATATATGTGTATATAGCTCAGTCACACGTACCAATAGCACGGTATCATATGTTGATACTGAATGCATCTAAAGCGCCACCGTGGAACATGTGAGTGAGCTGGTAGACTAATATTTGGAATGGCAAAGCTTGATGCATGTTATGTTGGAAGCTACGCGCATGGGAATCATGTCATCCTGTACTGTCTACATATCACCAATCGGTGGTCTCCATTCATACAACTTTAAGCATAATAGCAATCTCCCATGCTAATCGAGAGGGCAATGAAATTTGTACTTTATTTTAACATATCATTACCCTATCATACATATTACATTATGATACGCTGCAAACAGTAATACCTTCTTCCACCGATTCAGCACTGGATGAGTACTAGGTTTTTCTCCGATCTACTTTTCTACCCTACGCCATCGATATGGCATCGACTCGGGTTAAAGTAGTGCGCAGTATCCCTACCGCGCAGTATCAACTATTCTGCATCAATTCTTACTCCCGCTGTACTCGGGAACACTTACCTTTCTCCTTCTCCCAGGTAGATTCAGTATTGTAAAATATCTAGTCTAGAGGAACCTAGGTAAGCCAATAGTACAAGTTCAATTAGTTTCAAATACAAACACAAATGCAATTTTTATACCAGATACCTTTGCAGGCCCCAAGTTTTGAATTACAGAAATACCATTCGTCACACTCATCCAATCCCTCTTCTCTAACTACCACGGTGACATCCCCTTGGCCCAAGTCAAATATCAACGGCCCAGTCTTGCACCTCACCCCAAAGCAACATCATACCAACCTACTCGTCATATCACACTCGACAAGTAGTAGCGGACCGCTACTAGCGGTACGGTACTCACGGCTGCACTAAATAGTGCTGGCTGCGATTACTCTAATCCAACCTACCCCTCCTCAACCCCATTCACAATTTCACACCAGCTCCCCAGTCCCACTACCACTGTGCATACACCACGCCATACTGAGCCACCTAGTTCATTTAGGTGACTGACACACCAATCCTACACCGCAAAATCTCACACCATCCATATCCCATACCGATCATACTTATCTCCCAAACTTAAACCTAACCCTCGCATCCGCATCCGCAGCCGCCTTACCGGCCGTCCCGCTCCATGTAAGATGAAATATGTATGCGCAATTTCCAATTTTCAATCGTCGATTTGCTAAAAGCTAAAGCAGTTTTTGAGCTAGCAGTTAGCTTTGACTTTTAGCCCTAGGGTATTTCCTAGGGCTTTAACTTATTAGATATAATATCGGTAACGGTATGGTACCGGTAGTTGCTACTAGTTGTCATTGATAGAGGGTGTATACTATCCCCCCATGGATAAATTATGAACGGTGAGTACTTCCCACAATGAGAGATCAGCTGTAACAATCATTAGATGGTATATTCTAGTAGATTCTATTGGTCTGTATAGGAGTGGAGTAGACCCAATGCCCAACCTTTATCCATGGGAGGGGTAGAGTTTCTTTTCCATGAGCATTGAGTTTATTGAAATCTCATCTTTCGCTCTGTTTCTTTCTGCCAATTTGTATCAACCTTCTGCCAAAGTAGCCCCCCTACTACCTATTGAGCAACTCATACTTCTAACCGATTGGTAGATCAAGTGAAATATCTCACTCTTTGGATCCCAAAGGAGCGGACGGAGTATTTCTTCCTAGAAGCTCATCAACTTTCCTCCTGGGCAAAATGTCTAAAGCACGGGAGGCAGGTAAATTAATGCAGGATTTACTGATCTGCCTTATATATTACCATGCTACGAGTATTCAGAGTCAGTTTTCATACTGTGGCAAAGAGCATCAGTTGTACTCGTAGGGAAATTTAATCCGAATCGTACTGTATATTCGTTTATTGAATGATGCTGTAGAGTCGGATCCGGAGTAATTTTTATATTTATAATTCCTATATCTTGTAAATCAGGAATTCAGAAATTACTCTCTAGGAGAACATCACGATGAAAGGTTGTAGAGTATAGGATCAACGCATTATATCGCCCCCTCCTTGAATCGGGCGAGGTTACTTCGCTCCACCAATTTACATTGTCCATATTCTTCAGCCTCCATAGTTTCTTCAAACATATAGCCCAGGAGGTTGAAGGGGTTATACCATCCCCTCCTACCCCCCTTCTCCGACGCCACCAAATCAATTCATCAACCCTTAATAATGAATTCCGCAAAAAATTCCTCGCCAAATTCTACCCTCTCAGGTGTCTCTCTTAATTACTGTCTTACAGCTCACCTCACCCCAATCCACACCCATTGACCCAGTTGCCAAGCACCCTTTTTTCTATACCGTACTGTTTCGTACCATACAATTAATTAATAGGTCTTTAGCTAAGAAACAACGCTAGCTATCTCTAATGACTAATACTCTATAAGACATACGGAGGTCCCGGGTATTATAGTCGAGATTATAGGGCTTTTCCAGAGTATACACACTGAAAGGCCCTATAAACAGTTTACATTTAGTTGTAATTTTCAACAACCCTGTAGGTTAATACTTAAATAAGCTATTAAAGCTTAAAACTTATATTAATTAAAATTAAAATTAATTCAAAATAAAAACGAGCCCAAAGCTTATAGGCTCGTTAAGCTTATATAGATCTTTATATAAACTTTATAAAGTTTAATTTAATATATATACTTTATAAAAGTACAATCTCGATTAAAATAACTAGGATTTTTATATAAATAATTAAAATAATTTCAATTAAGCTAATAACATTTGACAGATATATATAAATTAAAAACGAGTTTTAAACTTTTAAATTATTTTAAAATATTGTATTTTTATTTTTATTAAGATTATTTTTATAAAAATATTAAAATATTAAATTGTATTTATTTCAAAAATAATTTAAAAAATTGTTTATTTGATAATTAATATAAATTTCAATAATAAAAACTATTATTATTTAATATGAAAATTATATAAATTATATAAATTATATAAATTATATAAATTATATAAATTATAATTTATATAATTAATTAATTAAAGTTTTAAAATTAATATAATTATTTTTGAAATTATATTAATTGAATAAAAAATAATTAAAATTTCAATATTTGATATTTTTGAAAAATTAAAATTAAAAAATTACTTAATTAGTTATTCTATATTAAAGATAACTTTATTATATAAGACTTTACTACTTTACTATAATATAATATTATTATATATATGAACCACTATTATATTAATAACTACGCTTCTATATAATATTCAAACAAAATTAATTAATATAATTATTAAAGAAATCGCCCTACCGGTACATAGTATTTAGGGAAAATAGCGGTTCGGCTCTATTATATTTCTTAAAAGCTGCAGAGGAATCAATGAAAGGAAGAACACTGTAGACGAATCTTAAAGGAACTACTAAGTTTATTCATCCGTATTATTCGAGTACTGAAGTTACCATCGTCAACAAAGCAAAAGGAAACCCCAATAATCCCAAGGGTCCAATAATCAATCTTTGCTTATTCCCGCCACCTACGCAGTTCTGTCTGCTGAACGTTACATCCGATACTTCGATACTTCAACCAACGTCATTTCCACGTGGTATGCCTGTCCTGTCCTATCCTTCCTGTAAATATTCAGTGCTATTTTATGCTGTACTACAAGTACCACATAGTTGCCTTGCCTTGCCTTGCCGCGGGCTTGTGCTCTTGTGTAGGAGTCACTACTAACCAATGCAAAGGAAAATTCACAGCGCGTACAAGTAATCAATAATAATACTAGTTATCCTTCTTGTGTAAACTATGAACCCCGAACCCTATTAATACTACAATAGTCAGTCAATCATTATGCCCATCGCTTTCTCAGCCTCAAAAAGAGGTCGTGTGAACACAGCACAGCGAAAAAAAAATAAACTCTCCGCCCCTTCATCCATATTCGCTTATCCGCTTACGGGGGAAGCAAATTAAGCAAGCGACGATTATGTACTTCGTAGAAGCTTCGTAGAAGAAGAACAAATAATAATAATAATAATGCAATCAAACATTTAGTTATCAAAAATCTTATTCCTGTATTATTCTTATTCCCAAAAGCAAATTTATAGATAGAACTTACCACCTTACTATATGATAACAAACCCTCGGCAACTTAAATACTCTTTCGAGTCCCCATTAACCCATGACCTCCGATCATATTTCATCATGTTGTCGGTGTGTGTGCTCGGGGAATGCCGTGCATCAATCCGATGTACGGCTTATTTCCTTCCTCTCCTCTCCCATCTGCCACCTACCCACACTCACCCGCGAACACAAAACCCAAAGAGAGAGAGAGAGAGGGGAAAAAATGCCGTTCTGCAGAGTCTGCACACAGCACAGATGTAAAAGTTAAAAATCAAGAAGCTGATCTTCTTTACCGTGCAACATGAAATTCAGGAATGAGGAGATTTTTTACCACAAAATGATTTTCCTCTACCTTTTACACCTCACCGCCATGTTGATCCATCATCTATCATCCCGTGCTCACTTTGATAATTTGATGGTTTGTGGTTTGTACTCTGTACTTACTCATTCAGGGATCATTTTGCGGTACTCCGTCTTCTAGTGGAAAGGAATAATAATATCATGATCGCGAAAGCTTGGGTCAACATTATTAGGAGTACATATGACCGACAATTTGTTGATCATTCCGAAAAATGCCCGATGTACTGACTGTACTGACTTGTACTGACTGTATTGAATGAATCGAATATGTTGTGATGTGATTTTGTGAAAGGGGCGGATTTCGTTGGTGGGTTAGTTCATTTGTGGTTTGACAATTCAAAATGAAGAATCATGAGGAGGATTTCCGTTTGTCGACACGAAGAATTAAACTTTGAGCCCACAGGGAGAGGGGAGAGGGGGAGACGTGACAGATATTGTGGCAATACTTGCACAGTACCGTAGTACGTGATCTCGTTTAGAAAGTAAAAGCTTATTAGATTGAGGTCTTGGGTTGAGATATCTGTAACCCTAACCCTGTATCGAATTTCCATGCCGCGGTCCAAGGAAGAGGAAAAGGAAACCTCCCCTCCCTCCCCCCAAAACATCATCATTATCATCGCTGCACCACTGCTGTCATCGGGATGGTGTAAGGTTTATTACTAAGTATTACTTCATATTGTTTGAATAATGAGCCAGGGGTTGTTTTCAGGGTCCTCTACATTTGGTAATTCGTTACTCCTACCGTGGCCTTTTGCACGGAAGTATTTCCATAGGATCGGCAAGAGGAGAAAAAACGGAACATCATGGGGATGCAGAGTTTGAGCTGGGCCAGTTTTGTTCCGAGGTTGAGAGAGAGAGAGAGAGAGAGAGAGAGAGAGAGAGATTTGAGGAGAAGGGGGCAGCAACTGACAGCGAAACCTGAGTCAAATTGTTATTGTTTCAAACATCTAAGACTGAAAGTTGTATGATATTCAACTTCCCACAGTTTGAAAATTCGATCCAATAAGAAATCGTATAAAACTTGGAAGCTTAACGTAAAAGAATATTGAAGCGCCTCTTCTATCTTCCGAGTAGTCTATAAACGCTCGATGTTGGAAACAGTTTCATATTATGTAGTCTTATTTTGTTATAATCTGACCTTCCTGCTGTACGGACTCGTAGAGGGAAATGATGATGAGCGGGGGGAAAATCTCATGATACTTATGACTGGTAAATAAGTTTTTCGTAGCGAGCTCTGAATCGTCAGTCATGTCGTGGACCCGTGGTCAGCAAAATCCCGGCACTTTTAAGTAAGAGATTAACGGCTTCATATACCTTATTTGTATATTTCCCCGAATTACTATAAGGGGCAAAATGGATAGTTGATCTTCTTGAGGCCAGGATACTTCTTATCTGAATTAAGTATAGTTAGTGATGAAAAGATATGAAAATGCTTGAAAGCCTTGAGGTTTGATGCTTGCTTTAAAGGTACAACGGGGGGGAGGGAAGAGGGAAGTGGGAGTGGGAGTGGGCTATTACATCATGAAGACGTGGGCCTTTTTCTCTTTGAGTTCAGTGTTTTTTCTTTTAACTTTTCGAACCAATCGTTGAAAAAGGGAACGGAATAATCCATTCGGGAAGCTATGAGATCTTTGGTTCAGGGGTACTCGTTCACAAATGCATATCCATATCCGTACAGTGCATTTTTGTATGGGATCCTATAGAAAAGAGAGGGAAAAGAGAGGAGAAGGAAAGAAAGAGAAGGGTTCAAGGATTTAAAGAGTTGCTTGGAAATACTAGGTATTGTATGACGGACAGCAAGTCAAAAGTATGAAATGACGATGATACTTGATTTGTTGGAAGGAAGATCAAAATGAAAGGAAAATCACAAATTGTAGTACTGCACCAGTACCCTTTATAATTAATCGCAACTATTATTATTATTAAGTAACTAAAACTTGACTTAAGTACGAAGTATAACACAAACCTTTTGGATACACATATACCGGTACACATACAAAAAGACTAAAGAAGGGAAAGAAGGGAAAGAAGGGAAAGAAGGGAAAGAAGGGAAAGAAGGGAAAGAAGGGGGTAGAGGGTCTTCACTCTCGCTTGTGTATCCAGGAAGAAAAGATATATATATATAGGTATAATATATCATTTAAACATCGACAACTAAGTGCATATAAACGTTGTCATACTCTCTCCATAACTCCATAATTCCCTTACCAAGTTCCTCTCTTTTTCTACTCTGCTCTGCACAGGATCGCGCAGCTCCTCTTTCTATCCGAGTTGAGGACCTAGGGATCATTATTTAATATTGATTCATCGTAATGTTGATGACATGGTGATATCCATAATATCTCGGATGTCCTTTCCTAGTTTCATGATTGCTGTGTACATCCAATATAATAATCCACTTCTCAGAGTGACACATATTGAGTCTTGAGTCTTGACCACGCGTGAACATTCAAATCTTGAGTCCTAGAGTACTAAACCCGTGTAAGGACGACATAATAATAAAAATCGAATGATAAATGAAGGGATAACCAATTTCAATTGACTTCCACTCAACTCTTTTAGGAAGAACTTCAAAACTTGCATCGACGATTGACAAAACGATTTGAACCCCTTCATCTATAAACCATGCGTCTCTTACCCGACTATCTGGATATCACAAATTAAGGAAAATTTTAACTCTTGCAGATAGCGTTAACGGCACGATGCATCTATCTACTATCTACTACTGTATCTACTACCTAAATAATAACTTCTAAACAATCCTTCCATTATTATTATTACCACTGTTTTGTATTCGAGTATGATGATTGGTGATATTCGCTTAAGCGGAGTAGGAAATTTATATGTATTCATTTTAGGGGAAGAGTAGGTCCATTAGTAACACGCACGTTCTGAACACATCGATGTTTCTCTCTCAAATTCTTATTGCTGCAGTCTCATATTACCGTATTATTATAATAGAAACAAGTCTCAATCCTTCAACTGCTACTAAGCTACCTCCTCATCCAGATAAATAACATCTTACCGAGTCTACCGTGCTGTGATATACTCCATTAATTTACGTCATTTGATTTGAACGGGTAGATAGAGTTTTCAAATCATAACCAATCGATTCAAATTCCAACCATTTATTCTTTTTCCTTTCCCCTCCAACGAAACTGACAAAGGGTAAGGAAGGTTCTGACCGTTGTACTTTATGTTTTGAGAGGTCCGGGATCATTCTCGGTCAGGGGTGGATCAAGCATAATTGTGTGGCACAATTATTGGCAGTTCGAAATTTTACGAGAAGAAGTATAGCGTCAAAGGCTTACAGGCTTACAGGTTTACAGGGCTATAGTTTTACAGGCTTACAGGCTTATAGGCCTATAGGCTTACAGGATGCTAAGTAAGATCTGCGGCGACGTATCCTAGTGCTTGTCGGCTTTATCAGGATCCATTGCAAGCGCATGGATGGATGTTAAGCTAGGGAGGGTAAGTTTGAATGAATGCCCGCTGTCCCTTGGTTTGTTTTGTAAAATGGTTTTCTTCTTCTGGGATAATGAATGAGTAATAACTGTACGTACTATATATTCGAGTATAAAAAAAATTAATTATAAGGATAATATAATAATAAAACTTAGCTCGGTTATTTAATTTAATTTTATTTAATATTATTTAAATTAAAGAAATATAATATTAAAATATAAATAATAATATTTATTTATTAATTCTATTATTTTATTTATATAATCATTTAATTAGCATTTATTTAATTATATTCTTATATTCTATAGTTTATATTCTATATTAAAAATAAATAAATGAATTTATTTTCGAATTAATACATTCCCTTTTCAAAATTATACTCGCCGACTAATAGATAAATTCTATCAACTATTTAAAGATAATTAATAATATTAATTTTAATATTTAATAACTTTAATATTATAAAACTTTTTAAAAAATATATATTAATTATATTATAAAATTAAAAGAACTAAAATGATTATTAAATATACTTTAATATAAATACTATATTTTATATATATAATTTTTTTTAATTTTTTTTACAATGTTAAGGTTGTTGAATATCAAGATTAATGGTATCAACTAAGTCAATTACCCTAGTTTTGGGCCACCCCCCCATTTGAGCTACTTTCCTTATCAAAAAATGTCATTTTTGGCATTTTTAACTTTCTTATTTATGAATAAAATTAACTGAAAATTTAATTATAAGATTTTTATATAGTTTTAATAAAGCCTATCAAATTTCAGATTTTTAGCTATTTTATATAAAGAATTATAAAATGTTAAATATTGGATTTT
>NGKJ01000112.1:105953-116903 GCA_002162495.1 Myriosclerotinia curreyana | reverse complement strand
AAATAATATAAATAATATAAAAAAGCAAGCCGACTTTTAGCCTGCGAGATTATATAATAATAAAACTAAGCCCAAATTGGACTTTCTCGAAAAGCAAGGGGTCCGGGGGCTCGCAGGCCCCTGGTGTAATTAAAAAGATAATTAATTATAATTTTTAGTTTTATAAAATTTGAATATTATAGTTTATACAAAGCTGTTTAGGAAGCTTTATAGATTAAGCAATTTCTAGTTAAATTAGTAGAAATTGGATATATTATATTAGAATCTCAAAAGATTAAGATTACTAAAAACAATTAGGGTAATCTTGCTTTAACCAAAAACCCTGAAATTTATTAGAGAATTAAATATATAGTAATAAAATACTATTATATTTACAAATAAGTAGTATAAAGTTATATAAACTTATAGTTTATTTCTATTAATCAATAAATAGTAGATAAACTAATAAAATCACTTTTACTTATTAAATAGATAAGATTTGTTGAAATGCTATATATAGAATAATTTTAAAATAAACTAGTTTAATTATTAAAGTCTTAAAATATACAAATTAATAACAATAAAGTATATTAAAAAGATATAAAGGATAATAGCAAAGAGTATTTAGAAATAGAAAAGTAATTTTAGAGATATACTATTTAAATTATTAATTAAAAGGTATATTGAAAGTAATCAGTAATTGTATTACATTGAAACTAGGATTTAATAAAGGCTTAACCTAATTAAGTTTAAGCTTTTTTCTTTGTTCTAGATCGAGCATATAAGTTTTATACAAGAAAGAGTAGCTCTCTTATCCTTTTAACTCAATCAACTAGCTATAAACCCTATCTACTACACTTTATGCTATTCCACATAATACCATTAATTATTAATAACTTTCTATAAATATATATTATAATAAAAGATTTATTTTTATAAGCTATTTCGCTGCTTTTTTTAAAATAAAGCGATTGTATACTAATAATCTGCTGGTTACTATTTTTGTTTTTATTCATAATTCCTTTTTTTGTTTTGTGAATATTAAATATAATTATATTATATAATCTATTATTTATTATATTTATTTATACTTGTTATATTTTAGAAGAATCTTTAATATTTTTTTATTATATAAAAAAGCTCAAAGTCCTAGTTTTTCTGTATATATTCTTAATACAATTATATTAATCCTTTTTAAAAAACTATTATATATTTTTAACTTAACCTTCTTTATTTTAGGGTTATATAAAACTATTAAAAGATTTTTATTAATTTTATAGAAATTAACTTTTCAAGATTCTGCTTACTTTTTAATGGTTACTTTTTGAAAATGTTTTATTATATTCTTTTAATAAATAATCTAATTGTTTTTTATTTATAAGTTTTTTTTGTATAAATTGTTTATTATTATTATAATTCTTAATTTATTTAAAGTTTATTTATATTTAAATTATTTTAGTATAAGATTTATAATTATTAATTTATTATATTTATATTAAATATTCCTTTTAATCTAATTACAAGTTTTTATAATTAGTTTTTGTAACTTTTTTGCTTAAAATTTATAATAGGTTATTACTTGTAGTTTTTCTAAATAAAGTTTTATTAGTTTATATATCGTTTTAGTATATAATATATGGATTAGAGTTGCTTTATATATATTTAAAACAATTTTTAAATATTTATTCTAAATCTTTTGTAATTTGAGTATAATGGTTATAGGTATATTATATATATTGTTTAGGGTATATTAAATTGCAAAAGTATATATAAATATTAGTATAATTACTATTTTATATATTTGTTATATATTCTGTATAATTATATCTTATATAAAAACAATAATCTAAATTAATGAAAATATTTATATATTAAGTTTATATTCAGTTTTTTTTATATATTTTTACTATTTTAATTTATTATTGATTTGTAAACTTAAGATATATATATTGGTATTAAGATTAATTATAATATTTTTAAACTAAATTATTATTATTATATTATATTTTTTAGATTTTCAAATTAAATATAATAACTAGTATTTTTTTAGTACAAATTTAGCTTTATAATAGTACATTCAATTTTAACATTTATTATAAATCCTTTTAAGTATTCTATATATTTCTTTAATTATTTTGTTTTAAGTAAAGATATTAATATTATTTACAAATCCAATAATGCTTTTTTGAGAATGTATTGTAGTGTATATCTTTATAAGTTTACTATTGTAAAAAAGGAAAAGGATTAAGTTAATAAATAATCTTTATAATATTTCATTAAAAATTAATTTTTAAGGATTTATATAGTTATTAATTTAAATATTATTAATACAATTATAAAGAAAACTAGTAATAAAGTTTATTATTATTGTTAATACTTTTTTTAAATACAAAATATATAAAAAGTGTAAATACAATATATTATTGAATACTTTAACTATATTTAGGCTTAATAGATTAATTATATATTTTAGAAAAATATTCCAAATAGTATATGTTTGCTTTATCAAAAATTCTAATATTGTGTTTATATTTTACCCGAGTTTTATGTTTATTTAATGTTTTAAAAGTATTTTATTCTTTTTTATTATTTTAGAGAGTTTAATTGCTATTATTTTTTTTAGGAACTTGTTTAGGATATTTAATAATATTATTAGTTTATATAATCGAACTTGATTTATATTCTTCTTAATTTTATAAAGTATAATTGTTTTTGCAATTTTAAACAGTTTTGGGTAATATCCTAATCAAATGTATATATTGAAAAAGTATACAATTTAGTTGTTTAATACTTTTAATAATTTCTTAATTATATAATTAAGTATTCCAAATAGTTTAAAAGCTTTTTAAAGTATATTCTAACAAAATCTTTATTAAACTTTTATTTTTATTTTAATATTACTAAATATTATCTTTAACCATTTTTGTATTTGTTAATATTATTTAAATTGGTATAAAATAATAATGTAAAAAAGTAATTTATTAGAATTGAAGCTTTACTAACCTTATTTGTAATCGTTTCGCCTTTTATTTTAAGATTTAGAAATTGTAATACTGTTTTTAATAAATAGCTTTTGTTTTTAATCTACTTTTTTAAGTTTTATATTCTTTTCTATATTTTTAATGTCTTTACTATTTGCTTTTAGAAGTATAATGTTATTTCTTTGTAAATGATTTTTTTCTTTGTTTTATAAGTATTATAATAATTTGATTATATATTAGCTGTATTTGTTTTAATTAACTTCTTTTTTAGTGATTTAGCCTTTTTTATTAATATTATATATTTTAACGATTAAAAGAGTTTATTGAATATAAAAGGTTTTAAGTATAATATAGATTCTATAGTTGCTTTTTTGATATAATATTCTATATTCTCCAAGTATTCCTTTATATCCTTTTTGTTTTGTATTAATAGTTTTTTAAAGGGTTTTTTTTTAAGGATTTCGATGAATTTTTCTTTATTTATTAACTTTTATATTAATGTTGAGGGTTTTTTATAAGTTTTTAGTATTAAATTGAATTATGTTTGGATAAAGAGATAATTAAAGTCAAAATCTAATAGTTAGTATACTTTATATTTAGTTACAGTATATTCTAATTATTAATTAATCTATATAAGGTTAATTATAATTTGTGTAAGTTTGCGATTTTATATTAAAGTTTTTTAGATTATAATTAAGGCTATGTTGTTATTTTTTATTATGTTTATTAGTTTTGTATAATATACTTTCAATATAATATTAATGATTTTTCTTTATTTTAAGTAATAAAGGTTAAAGTCTTTTAGAATTAGATAATGTATATTAGGTTTTTCGAGTTGTAATTTGATTATTAATATTGACAAAGAGCTGTAAGCTTGATTATATAATAGTAGAATTAAGTTATAAATATTTATAATCTAGATTTTCTTTAATTAGCCTAAATATTAGATTTCTATTATAATATAATAAATGTTTTTGCAAAAGGTTATAAATATCTATTAATGGATATTCAAGCCTTTATTTACATATATTGCGATTTTGATTTTTTGTATTTATAAATAAACTAAATACTATTATTTGCTATTATTATATATACTATTGTTAAAAATATTAATTTAAAATTTCTGGATTACAAAGATATAATATTGTAATATCTTTAGTTTATATAAAAGTTAAATTAATATTAATTTTTGTTTATTAATATTATATTATATGATAATAAAGTTTGTTGTATTAATTATTCAAATCTAATATTAGTAATATTTTTTTATTTTGAATATATTTAGGAATTGCAAGTATCACCTATATTTGAAATATTAGTTCTAAATCTTATATAAAAAAGCTTATTTCTAATATTTCTATAATATTTATTATTACTTTTAAAATGTATATAAAACTTGATTATTTGTTTTTACTTTTATTTATTCCTAAATTCATTATTTTTTGTTTTTTGTTAAATAAATTGTTTTAAATAATAAAAATGAATTATAGTATAATTGATTATATTACGAATAAAGCATTTTTATTAGTATTTGTTATTGCAAATCTATTTAAAGTATAAAAAATCATCTTTTTTATATAAGCGAACTTGTTTTTTAGCTTTTAATAATTAAATTTGTTCTAAACTTTGTAATTTCCTTTGTAATTAATATATTTTTATTTCTATTTGTATTTTTATCCTACAATTAAGCAATTATTAATATAATAATCTTACATATAATTTATACAAACTATTTTTTTTATATAAATATAAAATTAATAATATCCTAATTCTTAATAGTTGTAGTATCTGTTTAAAATATATATTATATTATAAAGTTCTATTTTATATTATTTCGAATTATAGAACAAGTTATTTATAAAGATTATATTCACTATTTTTAAGAAAATTAAAGTTAATATTATTATTAATATCTTTTTATTTTTTATATTACTTTTCCTAAACTAAAAAATATAGTTTATTTTAAACCCTATTTTTTTATTGTTTTTTTTTAGTTATTATATAAAAAGTAATCACTTTTTCTTTTTTTTAAATTTAGCTTTTTTCATATAAATTCTATATATTATAATTTAGTTTATTAATCTTTTCGCTTTTATTTATAAAAAGATATTTTAAAGCTATTTGCTTTTTTTTATTAATACTTTATAACCTTTTCGATTCTTTATAATAATTATAATTTGGATTTCTAATATTCTATTAATTTTTGTTATTTTCGCTTTCAATATTGCTATATTTTTTTTTTTTTTTAATTCTTTATTGTTTATTGCCTTAATATTCCTAATTTCTATTAAATCCAAAGTAATCTTATAATTATTAATGTAGTATATATTAAAAAGTTTATAGATTAGTTTTTATATATTTGTATATTTTGTTGAAATTAGGCTTAGTATGCTTTTTGTAATTTCAATTTAACTTTTCTTTTTATTTAAATCCTTTATTTTGGTTTTAATATAAATCAATCTTTTTGTAAATTCTTTTTATAAAAATATTCTATATTTTTCTATTATTATTTTTGTAGTTTAAATATTGAAGAGTTTTTTTATACGGTTTTTGATAATAACTATAGAACTTCTTTATTAATTGATTAGATTTCGAATTGTTTGTATTAATATATCTATTATTTAATATATTGTTTTTAATAATGATTTTATAAAAAGCTTTTTCGGATTTTTTTTAAAGTTTTTAGTTAGCATACTTTTAGTTATTTTAAAACCTAACTAATAAGAATCTTGTAACGATAATAACAAATTTGCCATTGTAATTCTAAGTAATTTAATTGTTTAAGGGTATTCAAATGTTTTTTTAAGTTTAATTTAAAGTATATAATAATTGTTTTTTCAAAAATTCAATTTGCTTATTTTTTCGTGTTCTCTTTAATAATATATAAATTTTAATAAAAAACTATTTTTATAAGATTTTTATATATCTATTAATAAATATACTAAAATAATGAAAAGGAATAAAGCTATATATAAAATAATTAAGAATAATTTAAGTTTTATATAAGCTTATAAATAATCCAAAAAAGAAATTACAAAAAATAATAGTATAAATTATTTAATTCGAAATATAAATAAATTAGAAATTAGAGATAATAAAATAAATAATTAAAATTAAATTAATAAAAATTTAAAAGATTAATTTTATATATTTTTTTTGTTTTTTTTATTAATAATAAATTATATAATTATTATTTTTTATATATATTATTTAATTATATTTTGTTTTATTAAATCAATTAAAACTTAATTTCTTTATTACTTTGTTCAAAAATATTAATATTTAATAATAAATATATTTTATTACTATTGCAATGTTATTAATCTTGATATTATTAAATTTAATATTATTAAATTTAGTTCTATAATTTTTATTAATTTATTTATATTATTTTTTAAATCAAAATCTTTAATTAAATTTAAATCTATTTAACAATTTAAAGTTAATTTAATTAAAAAACAATTTACCAATTTATTTTTAAGTAGTATATAAATAGCTCAAAAAACAATTAATTATATAAAAAAATAAGAAAAATAAAAAGTATTAAAAAAACAAAGTCTTTATATTAGAATAGGATTAAATTAATTTAAAAGGATATTTATTAAAGAAAAAGGATTTGGGTTTAAAAACCTAAAAAACATTTTAGTTATTAATATTTTTGCTATAATATTTTTTATTTTTAGCAAAATACTTTATATTTTTCTCTTTTTAAAAGTTAAAAATAATAATATAAAGATTTATTAAAAATGTTTTTTAATTAATATATTAACTTATTTTCTTTTTTTGTTTTTAGATTTGAATTATATAAATGCTAATAAATATATAAGGAAAACCATTAATTATTATAATAATATTATTATCAAAAGCCTTTTTTAATAATTTAAAAAATCTATTTATTTATATTTAAATAAGTTTTCTTTTTATATCTTTTTATAAAATCAAAATAAATATTAAGATGTCAAGAATAATTAAAATATCATTTAAATTAAAGGATTTTTGTAAAATATTCAAATATATAAGATTATAGAAACCTAAAATTTTAATAATTGTAATACTTTTTTATTGTTTTTGGATTTTTTAAGGAACATTTTTAAAAAGAAAAAAAATATATATTATATACATTTCTTTTTAAAAATAGATATTATAGATTATTCTTCTTAAAAGTTTATTAAATCAATTTATATAATTATATTGAATTTTAAATATAATAAATTTATTTCAAATCAATTAATTAAAATTAAGAAAAAAGTTATTATTAAACAAAAATCTCTTTTTCTTTATTTAATTAAATAAAAGATTAATCAAGAAATTGAGATTAAATTAAAACCTAGTTTTAGACTATAAATAAAAAAATCTAAATTCAATTTAATTACTAAATTTCAAATAAAAAAAGAAAAGGAAACTTTTTAAGGTTTTAATACTATTAATTTTTTAGATAATAATCCTTTTAATAATAAAGTAGTATTTTTTTTAATTTTAAAAGTAAATTGTACATTTTTAACTTTATATATAATAATCTAATATATATTAAAGTAAAGAAAATACTTAAATTTCTATTAGTATAATATTAGAAATCAAAATCGAAATCTTTAATAATTCTTTTATTTCAAATAACGAAATATAGCTTTTTCAAAAGCTTATAAGAAAAGTATTTATTAAATCAAATCTTAATTTGCTAAAAAAGGTTTATTATATATAATTTATTAAGAATCCTAGGTTTTATAAAAAATTAATTAATAAAAAACTAAAAAAAGAAAGTATAATATTTCATATATTTTTAATTTTATTTATTTTGACAATTATATATAATTAAATATTTTAATAAAGTTATAAAATTATATAATTGAATTCATATTTTATTTAAAAAAAATTATAATAATTATTAATAAAGTTTTTATATAAATCTAATATAATTTATATAATATTATAATTGTTGATTTTGTTATTTATATTAAAATAATATTTTATTATATTTAATAGTTCTTATATTATATTTAATAAGCAATATTCTTATATTAATTAATTAATAAAAATAGAATTATAATAAACTTTAAATTCTTATTATTATTGTTGGAAGTGTGTATTAAGGGCTAGGGTTCGATTATATAGATCTATACTATTTTATAGGATTATATAGTTCTTATTTTTTAAGGATATTTGTACAATAATTAATTATAATCAACTATATACATATATTATCAACTTACACTACTAATCTAATATTCTAATAGGTTATAAAACCTGTGCTGATGTTTTCTATTACTTTTATTTGATTTTATAACATTATATTTCAAATTATAAAGAAAATTTAAAACTATTCTAAAAAATTTCTATTTTATTCTTTTACTTTATTTTTACAATATTATTCTAAAAAATTAAAAAAACTAAATACAAATCAAAATAGGGTTTTATACTTATATTTGATAATAACAACTATTCTGACTTTTTCTCTACATATAAATTAATATTTGTTGTTACTAATATATAATTGATTATTTCTAGAACTAAAAGGGAATTTAAGTTTCCGAATAATCCGAATTCTATATAATTGAAACAAAAAGCTGATTTTATTAATAAAAAGGGAAAAGCATTTATTATTCTTAATAAAATAGTATTATCAATTTAATAAGAAAAGTTAATAGTATTTATAAACTAAGTTAACTTTTTTAATATATAAAATAAGTTAAAAAAATCTAATTATATAAAGAACCCTTTATATATTAATAATATTTATAGTGAGTTTTATTAATAAATATTCAATCTTAAAACTAAAACTTTTCGATTCTTTATTAATAATCTCTTGTATTGGTAATATCAATTTTCAAATAGTTTTCAACTAATTATTAATATTGAAATAAAAAATCAATTTATATACCAAATCCTTAAAATATTTAACTAACAAGTTAGCAAAAAGCTAGTACTTTTTCAAAGTATAATAATAGAATATATTATCAAAGAATTTAAATTAAACAAAATAATCTCTTTTTTTGTAATTATTAATATTATTAAAGCTTTAAATAAATTTAAATGTTATTTTTGTAAGAAATAGGGGTATATATAAAAGTTCTATAAAAATTATATTAAGATATAAAAAAAAGCTAAAAAAAACGAATTTTGGAATATGGTAAAAAGTTTGAAATCGAAAAAATAAAAGCTAAAATCAAAGTCAAAATATAAATCAAAAAGTAAAAAGTCCTTTTTTTTTCTTATTATTTAAATTGAGTTTTAATAAAAAACTTAAGAAGAAAAGAAGAAATCAAAAAGATAAAGAACTAAATATAAAAAATAATTCGGAAAAAGCTTATTTTGTTTTTAAAAATAAAAATAGTTATTATAAATTAGTTTAAAAAGCTTTATTATAACTTATTGTTATTTATTATACTTTAATATTTAAAAAGATTATAAAAAGGTTAAATACTTTAATCTCTGCTATTCCTTAATATCAAAAAGTTATAAAAAGGCAGAACACCTTTAAATTTCATTACTCCTTGATATCAAAAAACTATAAAAGGGTGGGATACTTTTAAACTCTATTATTTCTATTAAAAAGCTAAAAAGACCTTAATGTTTTAAAACTTTACCTTCTTATACTATTGTTATATAATAATCAGGTAGAATCATAAAAGAGGTAATAATTTATATTAAAGTTTTAATTTTATTGAAATTTATATTGTTTTAAGTAGCTTAGATAAAAGCCTATTTTATACATCAAGGGTACTCTTCTTTCATAGTATAATTGAAAATTATAAAGTTAGTTAAACTCTATAGAAGATATAAGCAATTACGAACATTAAATTCGTTATAGAAGTTTAACAAGGTTTAGATATTTTATTGTTTTGTTAAATGTTTTATTAAAAATTAAATGTTTAAATTTATGTTTCAAAATTAGTAGCATTTAATTGTACATATTTCAAGAAAGTTAAGAGAATTTAATTATAAAAGGGGTATTGGAAATGTATACTAAAGGCTAAAGTTTGATTGTACAAACCCATACTATTCTATAAGATTATATAGTCCTCGTCCTTTAAGAATACTTATACGATAATCAACTATAATTAACTATATACACATATCATCAACTTGCACTATTGATCTGATATTCCAATAATTATAATTATTAAATATATTATAAATATTCCTTTAAATATTTAGAATATCAAGTTATTTTAATCTATTAACTTTAATTCTTTATATCTTTTTATTATTAACAAAACAATAAAAAATAAAAGTAGTTATACAATAATTATATTTAATTATAATTACTATTTTTTCAACTTTTATAAAAGATTTAAACTTATTAAAGTTTTAATTCTATATAATATAAACTATATTCCAATCTTAACGTTTGTAATTACTATATATATTTTGAAATCATTCTTTTAATTTTGTATAACTTATAAATATATTCTATTTATTATAGTATTTTTAATATTAATATTTTTTATTAGTTTTATTAAAACTAATTAGTATATATAAATATATTATTATTAAAATAATAATAAATATATTAAGATTGAATAATAAAAGCTTCAATAATATACATATTATATAAAGATTTATTTAATATATTATTATATCGAAAAATAGCCTTATATTTAATAAACATTTGAAAAAACTGAAAATGATTTATATATATTGTATAGTATTTTAATTATTAAACTATTAGAAAATATAATAAATAAAAAGATATAAAAGGTTAATCGTGGGTGGCCCCACTTCTCGCTCTCTTTTAAGTTGAAACTTACGCTTTAGTAGGCGCACATTAACTTACGCCCGCATACGAACTTACACTTCAACTCTTCAAAAGTGAGGTTATTCGCAACTTTTGAAAGCTATAGTACAGCTATAATAACTTTTAATATATAAAATTAAAGAGATTTTTTGTACGAATTCAATGATATAACTTTTATTATAATCTGATATATATTTTAAAAGTTATTAATAATATAATATTATAGATTTTGGTAGGTTGTAAATCAAATTTTTTATC
>NGKJ01000112.1:71216-104352 GCA_002162495.1 Myriosclerotinia curreyana | reverse complement strand
AAAACCCCCCCAAGGGGAAAGAAAAAAGGGCAAAAAATCCGTCCTCAATGATTGAGGTACCGCGATGAAGCGGGTAGGAATCAAACCTACAACATAGAATTTTTAAAGTGGAAAGCAGATTGCCTCAGAAGAGGGGTTCAAGAGACAGGTTCCGGTTCAAGCCGGCCTGGCTTCTGCAATATAATATATTGATAATTCCAAGAGTCCCCACATTAAAGCCTGCCATTGCTGACAAAGCCCAAGACCAAGCGAAGCTTGAAGTGTGGGCAGTTTTGTAAGGCTAGTTATCCTAACCACTACACCACAAACACAATTTGTTGCAAGACATCAGGTCAAAGTAAATTATATACTCTTGTGAATATGACCAACTTGATATTGTCCCGCTAGTACCACAACAAACTTACACACGTGATATATTGTTTTCGCGTTCCATTAACAACAATCAAATCGAACATAATCTTTTAAAAGTGAGGTTATTCATAACTTTTGAAAGCTACAATAAAGCTATAATAACTTTTAATATATAAAATTAAAGAGGCTTTTTGTACGAATTTAATGATATAACTTTTATTATAATATAATATTTGGTTCAAAAGTTATTAATAATATAATATTATAGAATTTGGTGAGTTTTGATTTTATTTGGTAAATTTTGCAAGTGAAAAATAAGGCATTCAGGCAACTATTTTGATGAAAACCTATTAAAAATTGATATTTTAAAGTAGTACAAAACTAGCAATTTTATGATTTATGATTTAAAAATTTGTAATATTATTAATTAAACTATAAAGATTTATTATTTTTAAAAAAATCTTGAAAATTCCTATTATAACTCTCAAAATCTAGGAATAGCTTCATTTTTCGAAATCTCGACGTAAAGTCGTGAGTTTCAACTTAAAGAGAGCGGAAGTGGGGCCACCCACGATTACATTATTTGAGGTGCAAAGTGGAAGGCTCTAAGAAAAATGTCAATTAATACGACCCCTAAACTACAACAATTTTTATGAGAAGCCAGGACGCACAAGACAAAGCTTTCCCTCACGTTTGATTTCCAGTTGGCATGGAGAAAACCTTCGCTAACCAAATTCCACTTCAGACAACGAGCGTAGACCGTACAATTGACATACTATGATAACGAAGGTACTGCGTGTGTCGCACATTGAGATTTCCTCGCGACTTCTACTCACAAAGCTAGCTGCTTACGATTCGCCACTAAGGTTTAAGATTCCGATGAATTCCAACTCGTCGACCGCCGTGACAAGGCCTGCGAAATCATCGAAAAGGAAATAAATGAGGGAGTACGGAATGGCTAGGATAATCTTGAAGATTGGGTCTCTATTTACGACTCGCCATGAGATTTACAAATAAGGTTACAAAGACTATGAAGAATTCAGAGTTCGACCAGAAGGCGAAGCATAGCAAAAGACACCGCGGTAGACTACAATTTGCGACCCAGGGAGAATTAGTGACCCTTGCCGCATACGTGAATCTTTGAACTCGCAAAGGATATTGACCGCTATCGCCTTACCTAGATGGATCACAGAAGTATCAGCTGTTACGACTAGAGACTAAATTCAAGGTTGAGCCAGCTCCTTCTGGCACCCCTGGACAATGATCCTGTCAACCCAGATACAAAAGATTGGCATATCCCAATCCTCCTAGAAATGGAAAGTCCAACTATTACTGTGACCCAGCTGACAAACTAGACCACCTTTTATTCTTCTGCCCAAGATCAATTTTCTCGTCACATCAGGCACTTGAATTGATTTGTAATGACGAAAAGCCATCGCCCCTCCGGAAGGAGCAGAATGTCTTCAATGTAACTACAAGGCTTGGAAGTTTTGCCAGCGCTTTATGCTATCATTGCTATGCTCTCAGTATAGGAACTTTGTCAAATGGAAGGCTCATAAATGCTGCAAGTTTGGAGCTTATGAATTATTCCTAGAAGTTACTGGCGGGATGTTGTATGCGCATGAGATGAGAGATTATCTCAAAGGATCTTTGATATGTCTCAAGATATCGAGAGACTTTAGAAAACCATTGTTCAATGTCCTTTCCACAAAGAGAAGTCTTGGCACTCGTTCAAATAAAACAAATAGACTGACGCAAGTTTCATAGAATCCCGAGACACTAGTCCCGATAGCATGGATTCTTAAGTAGGCCTGGAGGTATTCTAGGGTTGCAATACTTTGTGGGAAGAGACATACTAATGTCCGTCCCAATCAAATGAACAGATGGAATCGGGTCTTTCCAAGTGGTCATAAAACGACAACACCGTTAATGCAGATCCGTGATATCACGGGAGACATTGTAGGAACATGGCCTCGTCAGGAGGGAGAAACATCTCCGTGGCTCCAGATTAAGGTTTAGAAATTGGTCATGTCCTCTATTCAACCGCGTTCCTGACTACTGAGATGCTTGGCACTGGCTAGGATATCGACGTGGTGTCATCGGTGGCAGTGGCATGATGATCTGTTCAACGATGATGACCATCATCAATTGCACTACAAACATTGATGATATGGTTTCATACCGCAGCCAGAATATTCTCAACCATGTCATATGCATATCTTCGACAAGAGCAGCGACCAGCAACAGCCCAATTGTCCAAAGAACAAGTCTGCTCGTCTCACTTAGCCTAGTAATTTAGATGAGACTCTTCATGATATCCTCAGAGATTGATTTCAACTGAAGACCCATGTATGTATGTCCAGACCTGCAGTTGTACAGGCTTGGACTTGGGGAAGAAGCTATTCAACCAACATATCAGGAGAGAGGTCTAGGCACCATTTGTACTTGGCCGTGAGTATTGGAAAACAATTCATTTCTCGTGAAATTCTGCCATCAAAGTCCTGTAAGAGAATAATGGACCTCCGATTATTCACATCACCTTTTGAGTCTTGTTTGGAGTGAAGCCTGAAAATTTTTCGAGGTTTGTCGTTAAGTTTTGGTCACGTGGTACCTGAGACCGATGTTTAGCGTATCAATGACTACAATAACAATGGCTGAATGAGTCTATCGAAACTTGAACGGGTCTGAATAGGTATATTCACATTATTGCATCGTAAAACATCAATTGTCAGTTTGGAGAACCACAGCAATATGATCAATCCAACAAAACACCACAATCTCCACAACTTGGAAACGAGATTGAAAGGATTTTTGAGCAACCCGAGAAGTTATTGCTTGAATACGAGTTGTTCTGTATTGGGTTTTCCTGAGGAGAAGCCCAATCTCGAGGTCATTCCTCAGGCTTGCGGCAT
The DNA here is from genome assembly GCA_002162495.1 of Myriosclerotinia curreyana. NCBI lineage: Eukaryota > Fungi > Ascomycota > Leotiomycetes > Helotiales > Sclerotiniaceae > Myriosclerotinia > Myriosclerotinia curreyana. Next base: position 101,089 of record NGKJ01000112.1, on the reverse strand, counting down.
TTACGATGTTCGAGACTTGACATTTTAATACAGGATACTTTACTAAAGAAACAAAATGTAAAGCTATTTACAGATCCTTTATTACTTGCGTTTCATTCTCGTTTTAATTCTGATTCTTCAGTGAGATTATGCATAGCGCGATAGTTCCAATGTCCATACTCATTCATCCCAGCATCGAAAAAATAGAAATCTCTCATTTTATTTGACCAGAGGCTCAAATATGCTTAACTCATGTTTTGCCATTGTTTCCGTATCGCATGAATAAAGCCGTCACGATGATCCACCCCAGCGATCAGTATCGAGCACAGAAATCACCGAAGGAAAGTTCAACCGGGTTTCAACGATCATTAGATTGTTTAACAGCGATAACACTTTGGCTCACCATCATCTACCATAAGTCAATGAACCATCAAACTGGAGTGTTTCCCTTTCCCTTTTCTTCCGCTTTGAGTCCGTTTCGAAACGGTTCCCCAACCCCCCTGAAACCGTCAAACAGCCGTTCGTGTGTAGGGTCCTCGTGATCTTTATTTGCAACAGCTAAAATCCGATGGCCTCGATGACACTGATGGTACAGTGCGACGTCCTTTGTCGTAAAGACGTTAATACTGAAAATCTATCGATCAGTAATGAACTTGGCATCGGTTTTGGCGTCATTTTGCACAATTCCAAGCATTCTGTCTTCGAACTAGGTTAGACAGCATCAGGATGAATAATGTCATTTATGAAAGTAAGACCCATCATGCCTAAGCTACGATTTTACTTCTACAATTTCTAGACAAACACGCGTATTCTCCTTATTTTCCAGTCAAGAATTAATAAACTGCCTATCCAGCCTGGCTGCCGCAGGCTTGCATACTACTTCACATATACCACTTTGCTGCCCAAAACCCTTCAAAATGCAGCCAATCACTCTTATGGTCTTTCTATTTGCAAGCACATCTTTCGCAGCAAGCACCACTAGCTTGGCTAGAAAATCTGCGACGCCAGCAGCAGTTGCCAGAGTTGCTTCACCAAAACCTCTCACTCCTGCAAACCCACCAACCGCAAATGATGTCAAAAACTCATTGAACAACTGGGGCATCTCTGTCAATACCGTCAACGCATATCGTATGCTATCCTCCCAACTTCCATTTCTCTTTTCTAACCTACCACAGTCGACGACCCCAACAACTCCACCAAACTCACCACGGCCATCGCCTTCGCCAAAGACGAATCCGTCCAACTGCTCACCCTTATGAAAACGCCCAACCTCTCTCCCGCCGGCATCAAATCCGCAAAAGTCCTCATGGGCAACTTCCCCTCCATCGTCTCCAATCTCCAAAACGTACAAGCCGGCGTCATGACAACCCAAGATGCGACCATGGCCATAAATTTCAATAGATGCTGTACCGTACTACCAAATATCGGAATTCTCTGGTCTGCAGCCACAAATGCGAGTAGAGTGCAGGACAACCCACCACCAAATCTCGAGGCGCAGTGTGGGATGATGAACTGCAATGTTGGAGTAAGCGGGGCTCAGACTCAAGCTCAAGGGGCTTCGAATGTGACGGGGGCAGCTATGGCATCGGGTGTGGCCCGGGCGAGGATGAGATAAAATATCAGATTGGGGGAGACTGAGAAGAATGGGGTCTTGTCTGACTATGTGAAATTTTCCTTCTGGTGGCGTGACCTGTGCGTATTTTGATTTTCAAGACTGTACATGGAACTATTGGCGAAAAAAGCGATAAATAAACAATAGAAAGATAAACATCTTCGATATCAGATGTTTTGAGCGATGTGATCAGACAGCACAGGTGAATCTTACTCTCATTCATGAAAACGCTTTGAGCCGAGCATCACTTAACTACCCCAACCCTGAGCAAACCCTTGGAGAGACTCTTCAGAGTACTTTATTGGTGCGAAAGCAAAAATCACCAATAACTCATGAGCAATGACGAAAGTAGTATCATAATCTATTTTATTGCTACAAAATTGTCTGTAACATAGCATACACCTAGCCAGGCATATATTATACAATGTACCGTGACGCCCATTCATGTATTCGTCAATATGATATGCACACTGCGAATGCAAGCCCCAAATGCAAGCCACATATAATTCTAATAGTCACTCGGGTATGTACCTTCCAAGTTTTCATCTCCGCATCTACGCAACCACCGGTGATTTTCTCACTCTTCCAGCCTCCGAATCCTTCTCGGGAACCGTGGTACCCCCAAAACCCAATCCTGCACTCTTCTTTCTCCTGCCCTTTCTATCACCATACTTCTCGTCAAATTTACGGATTGCAGAAAGTGTGCTCATGTCCTCACTAATACTAGCGCTGATTTCCTCCATTGCTCTGTCGAAATGCTTCTTGGTGAGGATGCGTTTTTCGGGGTATGTGTAAGGTTGATCGCCTTCGTGCTTGGTGGCAACTTCATTCTCTTCACGGATGCATGCCAATGCAGCTGCAACTGAAAGGTTTTTGAGATCCGATCCAGAGTAAAAGGGTGTGTTTTTGGCAAGTTCGGCAAGCGAGACTGACTCGTCGAGGATCTCATCTTTGAGGTGAATCTTCAGTATAGACTCCCGATCTTTCTGAACAGGTAAGTCTACGAGGAGTCTTCGGGGTAGTCGGCGCAGTACAGCCTCGTCGAGATCGAATGGTCGATTGGTAGCAACCATAATAAAGGCAGAGAGATCGTTCATGCCATCCCATTCTCGTAGAAATTGGTTGATCATCTCCCTATGAGTAGTAGAACGTTTAGTATCACCACGAGCAGCGAATATAGCATCTGCCTCGTCGATGAATACCACACAGGGTGAAAGCTTCTTGGCCAGAGAGAAAATCGCTCGAACATTCTTCTCGCCTTCGCCAACGTACATGTCGTTCACTTCAGCACCACTGATCTCAAGAACAGTTGCGCCACTTTCTTTAGCCACTGCTTTGGCCAAAAGAGTCTTACCAGTTCCAGGAGGTCCATACAAGAGCAAACCGGGCATTTTATCAGTAGCCAATACACCATAAGTGAAAGCCTCTGGACGTATCAGCGACAAGCTTGTCAAAGTTTTGAGTGCCTCCACGGTTTCTTTTGGAGCATGGACATCTTCGAATTTCGTGTGAATATCCGAAGGTATGACCACACCTCCGAGCAGCTTCTTTTCATGAGGATTGCACGTTTTTCGAATCTGCTTCAGTTTCTCCTTGATATTTATCTTTTTGGGTGAGTTATTGATCTCATCAAGCATCTTGTTGACGTCATTATCTTCCTCCTTCAACTCTGCTGCCCCCCAAGAAAATTTGGCACTATCGCTTTCGGAGAGCAGTTGTTGAGCTTTCCAAAACGTAGGTCCATCTATAATCTCCGGATTGTTTTCCAGCCCTAAAATAGTAGTTGCAAGCCTTTGCACGCGAGCGTAATGCCAAACCGCATCCTCTAAACCGGAAGACGCAGCCCAAGAGTGGTCGAGATCTTTTCCTATATCCACAGTAATGGATGCATCGCCCGCGAGTTTAGTGATCATATCCTCAAGATGTCGTATGTTTAAGGTTCGGACGCGTAGCTTGTCGTCGGACTCAAATGCCTCATCTTGTGCTGGCCTTCGATCCGGAGGGACAAATATTGTTCTTTTCTCGCCTTCGACTATGTCCGATTGGATATGCTGAATACCTGCTGACGAGAGCTCGGAATCTACTTGTTCCACAGAACTTGTTCCAACAATTAATATGTTCTGTCCGGACTGCCAGCGTTTGGTAACCACCGTCCGGAGTTTATCCATGATATTATACCCATGGTATGTTCTAGTTAAATCCTTGTAATCACGAACCTGTATGATGAGGTCTCTTGTGTTGGTAGCATCAGTACCCGAAGACCCCGATGCGCGTTTTGAATCGGCCCCTGCTACAAATGCCTCAAGTAAAGCCGCGGTCTTCAAATCGTTCCACTGTTCACCATTGGATTTCACATTGCTAAAGGACGAGTTACCATTACTAGTAGCCGTAAAGTTTGGGTCGGCAAAAGTAGCAAATGGCATCACGACATCCGATGAACGTCTGCTATTATCAACTGCGGGGTTGAGTGCTCCCTTCAAACGGCTAAAAATCGCAGAGAGCTTTTTCTGTGCTTCAGAAGAATTTGATGCCGTGAAGGCAATTGAGGGACCAGCTTTTTTGCCCATGCCCGTCGAGTCTTCTTCCTCAATTCCTTCTATATCTTCAGGTGCCGGGCTCGGATCTTTATCGTAATCTTCCAGTCTGGCCGCCATTCTCGACGTTTCGTAACCCAAAAGAGATACTTTCGCTCCAGTCCAGGCTAAATTCTCGTCAATATATGGCCCCAAAATCTGGGCTATATCGACCGGATCCAGACGTATAAGATCAGCTTCTAATTTGGTCGAAATTATCTCCACGACAGAATCTAGGTACAATATTCCCCCCTCTCTGGGGCATTGCAAATGGAGAATGGGTTTGATTAGGTTTTTACTATCCAAGACCGCTTGTGAGGGCCGCAATTTCAATCCTGCTCTGATGGATGCCAGAATTTCCTTGTAGACATTAACGTGCATGCTATATTTTGCTTTCTCGGTGGATGGGAGGGCGCATTCGACGATAGATTTGATTGCATGGCTCATCTTCTCAGTTGCCTCGGTGTCCGTCGGACTGGTATCAGATTCTGCGACGTTACTACCATAGTAAACAGCGAGCGAGCCAGTCTCGGGTAGCTCCCCAACCAGTTTGACATTATTCCAGAACCAATCCGGCAATACTATTGGTGGCAGACCTTCCGTTTGTTTTTGTCGGTTTGCCCTTAAAGTTCGCCCCGAAAGTCTTCCTCGAGACCTTTGCTCAGGGTCTATGCTTTCAACTGGTTGTATTGGATCTTCTGCCGCTGAATTATCCAACTCTGCATCTTCAGGTGCTCGCGAAATGTCCTCTATGCCTGATCTCTCCCCTTTGTCGTTATCTGGAGTCGCTGGGTCTTCGGGTGTACTGTAAGAAATTGCTGAACGGTGAAATGTACGCCGCGAAGGGGGGTATCTACAGCCTGCAATCACTCGACATGGCTGCTTTGGTAGAGGATATCTGGTTGTGCGAAGAGCTCGCAATGCTACGGCATACATCCGGTATGCTTTCGCGCTCTCTTTTGAGCGAATATTTCGTGGAGGGAAATGGGGTTATGGTCGTGGAAGCGTTTTCAATATTTCTTTGAAGTTCTTCGTTTTTAATAATACAACCTATCGTAAGGCATCCGCTGATAAAATTCAGGCATCAAAATTTGCTTACTGCGAGCGACAAAAACCAACCAAAAAAATGATGTGACACTGGTTTGATGTTTACAAAGAACCATAAAAAATTCAAAATCGTCACCAAAGGAAACCAATACTGGCCGCAAATACCTAGAGTAGTTCATCCCTATTGATAATGGTCAGATAGAAAGTAAAATGCGATATCTCCGCAACTATATACTCCGTACGAAGTACACCAACAAGATCTCTCGCACTGAATGTCCAAATTAACTTCAGATAACCACAATTGTGAATATCTGAAGCGAACTTGCTCCGAAATTACATTGGGAAGTCTTGAATTTATTAAAATTCGAGACATTCCCAATTAAAATGCCCCAAGCCATCACCGCGAGTGTCGGAAGTAACCAAGAACACTGTTTTCTAGCCCTGGAAAGGCTATTGTGAATATCTGATGCTAACTTAGAACATTGAGATAACCTAAATTGAGCAGTCACTACATACGTAGGTTCACATGAGTCCAACATCAATTCTATAATAATGATATTTTATTTGTCTATTCATGTAGCTATTCAAAAGTAGCAATCCAACAAGGCACCGATCTTTTTGATATCCGGTTCTGGAAAAATACCTTCAAGCACTTCCCGGAGATCTCGAGGACCATTGCTGAAGTAATGATTAACGATTGTACCATCATTCATCCTTACATCTACGCCTCCATCTGCCATGTTGACCCTCCAATTATTCTGCACTTCGCGCGCCATCTCTTTCATAGCAACATCGTTGCCTACCTTCCCAATGTCGAAATGTTTGAATCGTAGGTCGATATCTTGGCCACTTCTGAAGCATGTAGTTGCTGCCTCGACAAAACCATCAAAGCATTCGAAAATCTCATCCATGCCATCGTTAGGGACTGTGCTGAGGTTGTACAGGTGTGGCCTACAGGCACGCCAAAAACGAAATATTACAGTAATGATACCTTGGTGACTGGGGTTTACAGCTTCAACACTATGACCAAATCTACCATAGTGGCTACACAGGCCGTTAAACATTTGTTGTAGAAGAACTTTCATATGAACCATGACCTGCCCAACTGGCTGCCCACTCAATGCGAGGCTTTCGAAGGCTTTAGAGACTGCAACCAGGTAGACCTCGCATGCGAGCCAGCCACTTTCGTTTTCGAATGCGACTTCCAGGGCTGAAGATACTATATCAGTCAAGAGAAACTCCAGCATATCTCTTTGCTGTGCACCCTTGCAGATTCGTTTGATATAACTATAAAGAGCATCGGTAGCAGACAGAGAACTTCTCAACCCGTTCCAAAGATAATATATCAACCCATTACGCGTCTTTTCCCGTTGCGAAGAGAGTTGGAGAGTATATGATGTCAAGCCCGCAAGATAGAGAGTAGGATCAGTCTCTGGTGGCCAATATGCAAGAGAACGGCGGAAAAAGAACTCTGGCGGGGGACAGATGTCGCTACAATGAGAGCGAATTTGCGAGATAATTTCTTGTACAAAAGTCACGTACGCTTCGTGAGCATTAGCGTTGGTACTTTGGAGCTTTTGGAGGTGATGTTGCATTGAAAGCATGGTCGAGTTCAACAAGCTCGAGAATTTGGCCTTAATCGTCTCTCTAGTTGCACTGCCAAATGTGGAGGAGAGTAGTGCCTTGTCGGAGAAAATCTGCTGCATCTTACTGATGGCATCTGACGGAGTCAACATGGATCCTATTTGTAAATGGATAAGACCTTACCTTTGATGAGTTGTTGATTCTTTGCTGCCGAAGGAGTTCTTTCTCGAAAATTTTCTGGGTATACCTCTTCTATGATTCCACCAGAAAGGAGAAAATGTCCTTGTTTGAATAATTGGTAAGTGAACGCGTTTTCCCAATGGAGTTCATGCTGAGGCTTGGAAGCGGCCACCATCCATTCTGATCCGATTTCGAAACCAGGAAACTACCATAACTTAGTCAGATAAAACGTTTAAGCAGCAGGGAATACTTACATCAAAGTGCAACAATTTCGTATGCTCAAGTAGTTCACTGAGGAACAGCGGCCAAGCTACGAGTGTGCAATGTGATTGCTGTCGGCCCTCAAAAACAGCGTTGATACCTGTAGTGAGAAAGACCTTTAGAGACTAATATGACTATTAGCAGAGTGTAGGGGAAGTGACTTGTGAGGATGCATACATATAGGCCAAACTTCGTGAGAAGGGAGATGAGTCGAGCCCAGCACTTGGTCAATCGCTCTATAAAAAAATAGTTCGTAGTTTCTTCGAGTGAGAACGGTCCGTCATGTAATATTCTCCGAACTGAGTCTCGAAAGACTGACGTAATAGTACGATCGAGTGGCTGAGGAAGTTAGCCTGACGACGCAGTAGGCTCAAAGAAATAGAACATACATTAATGTAATCATCCATAAACTGCATTTCTTTCGCCCAATCGGGATCGGATTCCAACCCCTGGCTGTCGAATTCTTCATCTTCACCTGAGCTCGCGTCTGGTTTGCTCTCGGGTTCTGCGCCATGGATTTGATGCAAATAACAAGTAAGAATCTCAATTACAGATGATGTCAATTCTTGATCAATTTTGTCCCTCGAGGAGCCAGTAGAAAACATCTTTACCAGCATGTCTGAGGTAATTAGCGGACGAATATGTCACTTCTTCATTCGACTTACCTAGGTTTATAGCATGCCTTAAAGTTGTGTGATTTGAACATTTCAATGTTTCTATCGTAGATCTCGCCACAGCTTGGATACAGGACATGGTGCTTCTTCGATTACAGTCAACATCTGTTTGGAAAGCTCCGTCAGATTGAATTTGTAGTTGACGGCGTACTTGGGTTAGTTCCACGTATTCTTCTAGCAGACTATTGAAAAAGGAATTTTGCCAAGTAATAAATGGTCTGTATGAATCGACGGGATAATCAGAAGGGATATTACACAAGGTGAACCGAGCAAGACGTTCCCACGACCTCAAATTAATCAAAAAGGCTTCGTTATGTGAGCGAGCGGCCAAAACCAGCTTCTGCAGCAAAGCAATGGAAGGCCCATAGCCTGGCGGAGCAGCCCAGTATACAGTGCATAGAAGGTCATGGTGGTTGCGCAAGGAGGCAAGATCACGATGAAATATTGCCTCCTCCTTTGGAAATTGTCGATCATGGTTAGGCAGAATTCGTGCAACGAGATTTCGAATACCTTTGGTATCGCCTACTTCACGTTGATGCCTAATAGCAATGGCCACAATCTTTAGAAGAATATGAAAGCACCGGTCCTCTGGTTCAACATCTAATGGAGTCTCGGCAGTCAAATCTTCCAAAAATTGAGGCGACTTGTAAACCTCTTCATTTCGCAGATTGGCAAGCTTTTGTGAGGCAAAAAAGTCAAACAAGGCTCCAACTATTCCGCTGCACTTCCACCAGCCCCACTTCGACATCAGGTGATGACATCGACTTACAATTGCTCTGCAGTAATCGTTGAAGCTCGGCGACTGTCTAGAATTTGTTGCATAAAGTGCAAACACTCTTTTGATCAACTGTTGTGTAAGCGACCAGTTATCAATCCCGAGTTCCTGCCGTGAGCCTGATGAGATGCAACCATGTCCATCAAAGTCAAAGAGTGGCAGAAGGGAAAACATGGAGAGCCATAGCTTTTCCATTTTATTAGCATCCTGAATCAAGCTTATGCCTTTGATACCTAATTGTATATTTGCGATATCCCAGAACGAAGCTCGCGGGATTTTTGCGGCTCCTAAAACATGAAAGATGATGACCCAAGATTCGGCAAGATAGCGATCATTTCTTATGCCGTTCTCTCTTACTGACAGATATTGTAAGTCATCGTACATTTTTCTCATGGTCTCAAAGCCGTGCGGTATCAAGAGTTTGATGCAAGAGCTTGCCAACATCTGCAGTACCTCTTCAAGACGAAGAGCCGATACATGTGCAGTAGTCCGAGACATCCGAAGTAATCGAAGTGAGAGTACCAATAACCTAGTTGTAACTTCAATGGTTTGTCGGTTGTCCGCACCAGATATAGAATCTTGGCACACATTAAGACGAGATGAAAAATCTTCTAATATCTCCAACATTCGAAGCAAAAAATCGGATTTCAATTCAGAACTTGGGAAAATTATGCTATGCTGTACATAGTCCAATATCAGAGTAGCCGTCGCGGTCAAATTAGGCTTCTCCAGTATCTCAGATGTATCAGTCAATTGTTCGGTTAGCCAGTCAACGCAAACGCCCATCTGCTCCGAAACAATCTCATTCCATGTTCCCCACGCAAAGACTTTGTCTCCTAGACTAATCGAAGTCGAAGGCCGGTCATTGTGGAACACAATGAGGTCTGAATTGTTCAACGTATCTGCAAGGCGCCCACTACCAAGGAAGGTCGTTTCATGGAAATATATCCCCAACTGTAGCGGGAAAATATCAAAGTGGTGAGGGTACCTTGTGCCAAATTTCCCAAGGCCAAGGAGTTTTCCTTGACCTGTGCCGACTTCGCCCAGCGAAGGCGTCAAAAAATTCGAGATAAGTGGCTCACTGGGCTGACGGTAGATAGCTGCGCCTGCGTCTACACGCTTGGGTGGTTGCTTCCGGCGTCGAGGCTGGTTAACAACTTCTGGTGTAGGGCTAACTGACCTTGGATCGCGGTCCTCGGTGACAACTTTGGACTCTATCGAGGCATGCATAATATCATCATCGGCCAAAAAACGGCTGAGTTGAAGATTACCCCGCTGTTGGGACTGTTTGCGGCCCATACGGAAAAGGGCATCAAGAGTCTTCTTCCTCGGTTCTAAAGTGTTGATAGGGAACTGACTTGCTTCAAGCTGTGCTGATCGTGGAAATCGAGCTGTAAAATAAGGGCTCGGTCGAGCTTTTCGCTTCATTTTGGTGTTGACTGTTACTTGATTCTTGGAAGGAGGCTCTGCTGCATCTACATCTCGATTCGCCACGAAGTTGTTCATCGAAAGCTGCTTTACTCTTGGGACGCGAATCTTCCTCACATTAGTGTCCTCGGCACCAAGTTGAGAACCATGTAGGCTTGTCTTGATTTTCGATAATGATGGTGGAAGCTTCATTTGCCGATTAACAGATATTTGGCTAAGCGGCCATGCATCCCCGACACTTTCAAATCTTGGTATATATGGAACATTCTTAGGCTGAATTTTGCGGTCCCTCCAATCTTGCAGGACAGATTGAGCATCAGCAGTGTCTTCGCGAGTGGCAAGTCTGACGAATTTCCGCGTTGGACTTTGACGTGCAAGCCCCTTCCGTGATCTCGCGCTACGAGCTGCAACTTTAAGGAATGCCGGAGCATTTCGCTCAAAGTGCCCAGAATTTTCAGCAATGTCTATTATACTGAGTTTCGGCGGGACCTTCTTTTGCCGTTTTCGTTTCGGTTTACTGGCCTTGCCGGTAGTTGTGGCTGTAGCTGTCGGGTGTGACATTATCCTCGGTTGATATGAATGTCGTCTTTGCCTCCCATCAGAATATGAAGATGTCATCAAGCGCTTAGAATTTGTCCGGTTCAATGGGTTCTTGGCTCTGCGTTTGCGGCTTGGAGTCGGTAACATACCATCAATACGATCATCTTCGATAGCAAATCCCAAATCTGATTCTTGAAACAGACTAGGAGCTCCGCCTCGTTCGTAGTCTTCCATAAGAAACCCAGTAAGATCATTCTCCTCGGGCCCATCACTTTCATCGGATTCTAAAAATGCAAGTCGGCTCTCAGGCTGCATAGAGGGTGTTTGGTTGGATCTTTGCTGCACAGGAAGAGCAACTCCAGCACGATTCTTGCTCAATTTTTGATTACTCCTAGCTTGAAGTTTTTGTTCCCGTATCTCCTTTCGTTTTTGATCAAGCCTTAAATGGGACGCTGGTAGCACGTGCTTCATTCTTTTCTTCAAAAATACCAGTTCGTCCTCTGATGATGACGAGGAAGAAGCAGATGGTGAAGAAGGAATCTCTATGGGATCTGCAAATGGATCGTCTGCGTCGGAAATTATTCTCGTTGGTGATTTGTGGGAAGATGCCTTTACAGAACTCGTAATAGGCGTATGTACTTCCGTCGTTGGCCGAAACTGTGGCGAGCTCTGGTCTAGCCAGACAGGAGTTGAAGTAGTCGAAGATGTAAGAGAGATAACACGAGATATAGGTCTCCGCGTATTTCCTAAATTAATGGGGGGAGAACTAGTCGGGGATGAGCCTGGGAAGTCATATATGTTAAACATCGGTTCTTTATTCTCATTTCGAGTCGGTGATTTCAGTTTCGGCCGATTTTTGGTTGAATACTTCTTGGGTGACTTTTTATGCTTAGACTTTACTGCATTTGACTTTTGTTTGAACAGATCAGGGAGGTCTGGGAATTCCTGGTCACTGTCGTCTTCCTCCTCCCTTATTGTCGAATTCTCTGGCTCTTTGGTAGTTTCATGTATGCTATCTGCCAATGTTGACTGTGATGGAGAGCCTCTATCCAAGGTAATGGGCTGGCTTTCTTCTGTGACGCCCATTTCTACCCCTTCTGGGTCTTGAAAATCCGTATCCTCCAATTCCTGACCATGGATGAATCGATTCCTTCGATCGCGTCTATCTTGGCTTTGTTCGATGCGGATAGGTTGGATGTGGGAAGCTTTCATTCTTCGTTCGTACCGCTGTTGTTCCAACAGAAACGGGTGTATTTGTACAGGCTTCCTTTCTCTAAATTGCCTTTTGGGCATGTAGTCTGAAGGATCGAAGCCTGGTTGTGTTTGTTCAGGACTGGGATTGCCTTCGCGTCTTCGCTCTGAATGGTTCGAGAGTACAGGAGGAGAGGAGAGAGGCTGCGCCACTGGAGGGGAAAGAATCGGGGTTCTTGGGGGCGATGATAGAATACTGGATGCTGGAGATAGAGCCCTAACCCAGCTCCGGGAAACCTCCTCAACTTCTGCTTCTGGAGTTGTTTCCTCTGGAGACTTAATTACTTTATCTTCATTTGATTGCTCTTGGTCCTGCTTCAAATTGCCTGGAGTGTCTCTCGTAATTTCCCCTAGTGGACTGCAAGCCGATTCCCCATTTACTATATCGAAAGATTGGATCATATCAACGGATGAAGCTTGAGACATTCTGATCTCGTCGACCATTTCCCAAGTATTTGACCGCGATTTTGCTTCCTCTTCTCCAACATCGTTATTATTTCCCGCCAAAACATCATCGATATCGTGAAATTCGTCGTATGCGGCATTCCCTCGTATCTCATAATCGCTAGTACTTTGGGAATCAAAATCCTCTTCATCTTCCGAATCCGGCACCACTCCTATCTCCTTCCAATTTGCCATTTATGCCAAATAACATACTCAAAAGGCATGAAATCCTTTTCTCGGGGCGAGTCTAAAGGGATGGTTATTTCTTTTTTGAGGTTGACGCGACTGAACCACTTAACGCGACCAATATTTTACGGTTGGCGAGAACTTCATTAGTGCATTCCTTAGTCAGCTTCCGTAGAGGAATTTCCTCAAGGCCTCCACACATCAGTAAAGACTTTCTGCTGTTAGAAACCATGAGTAAAGTTAAAGGGATTTTCCCTTTATTCTTGGCCACAGCCTTCGGTATTGGGAACGGTACGTACTTAGTAATCCTATTACGACATATGGATGGCATTTATTAAGAAAACTTCAGGTATCTGGGTGTTTGGACCGGCTTTGAAAGAGCAGCAAGAAAACGATTTACAGGCAAAGTAAGAGTGCAGGAACAGTTGTTTCATTATCGACTAACTCCATATAGAGCAGCCTTTGAGAATCCAGTCCAAACCCAAGAAAGCGAGGCTGCAAGGATAGCAGAAATAGAAGCAAGTCGTGCTGCTTCCACTGATGCTTTATTGAAACCATCCAAGCCTTCAGGTTCTTCTCGGTAGCAGTCTGCCAAACTCTGGCCAAGTCCTCAGACAACATCCAACGGTAAATCGGAACCGCAAGCAAAGGACGTGACCACCGAGGCGGAAAAAATCATGAGTCCGTCATGACTTCTGTTCCATATCATATAGACAACAGAGTCAAAACGCCATATTGTTTCCTTCTCGGTCTTCAGAAGGCAGGTCAAGGCAGGGGTACTGTGGGGTTTTAACTGTTCTTCACTGTAATGTAGAATTCTGGCTGTGTGGTGATATACTACCAGCTACCATCATCTTGCCAAACTATCATTGGACACATCACTGGGCCATGAAAGTTTTTAAAGGGCAGATAAATTTATTGTTTTTTAAGACTGCAGTCATATATTGATCAGCTTGACTTTATGGAATCAAAAGGTATGAAACGAGTCCCATTAACCACAGCGTTGGAAGCATAACTCAAAAAGCGACCATTCAAGCTATAAGATGGCGACTCTCAAATTGAAACCTTACAATGCCACTGTCGCTATAGTCAACACACATTGGGAATATATGAGCTGAGCGGGTAAACATGGAAATCGATCATTATCACGGGGATTGATACGTCATATCACACGTGAAACCGCGTTTTACTGATAAGATAAGAGCCAACATGTCGTCATCCACCTGAATCGACTTGTAGCTGCTCAACAACACCAAAAACATAGGAGTGACTTGAATATTTGTTAAACAAATATAAGACTTTCCTCTCATTCTCCGAATACATATGAGAAATTATGGCTCCTTGGACATCAAAACCAGCGTCAGCTCAAGACCATGAGCACGATCTTGGTACAATGTTGGCGACCGAGGAACGGGTTGATCTGACTCTCCTCGTTGCTGACATTACAGAGGTCATGCAGAAGCAAATAAATGAGAATTTTGATGCCTCTTTTGCTACAGGAGAGGTTCCTGAGAAAGCACTGAAAGTTGGTGATAAAAATCCTAACACTGATGATAGCAAGCCGGATGAGGAATCGGAAGAGGAAGAGAAAGCTCGGAAACTACGAGAGAAGAGAGAAAAAGAATTATCAGCTCCCAAAATGCTAGAGCTGAAGCATGATTCTCTAAAGTTCTTCCAAGAATGGCAAGAAACGGTGATATCGAGAATTGGGACGGTTGTCAATAATCCAAAGGAAGTCACAGAAGACCAGAAGAAAAAGGCCAGCGCTGATTCAACCCCTGATGCACTACCCAAAACCAAGATCGTTAGTATGTAGTACCACTGTTTGCTTCAAATATCTACCATCCTTTGGGTAACAAATGATTAACACTGTCAGGACAAACTACGAATGTCGTGGAAGCAGATGCAGCTTTAGTAGAGCTTTACCCACCAACATCCACGGGTCTTTACTCTTTACCGGAAGAGAAACGGGTGATGCTTCTACACGCTATGTTACTACTTCTTCTCTCGCTGGAACATTACACGGCGCATTCTCGTATCCTCTTACTTCATACAGCATCATCTTTACATCTTCCTCTTCACGTTCTCGCTGAAACGGAGGTAAAGGTTGCACAAGGTCTTCTAGAGGCCGCCAAGAAGATGTCTGGCAATGAAGAGACACAAAAAAGAAGCGAAGAGAACAAAGTAGCTAGAAGATGGAAGGTGGGACTTGCGGGTGTTGCTGGCGCCGCGATAGTTGGTGTTACTGGTGGTCTTGCAGCTCCATTAGTTGCGGGAGCTCTGGGAACAGTGATGGGTGGGCTTGGCCTTGGCGCGACTACAGCAGCTGGGCTGTTAGGAGCTCTAGCCGAAAGCGGGGTTATTGTTGGAAGTCTGTTTGGTGCTTATGGTGCTAGCATGACGGGGAAAATGATGGATGCTTACGCAAAAGAGGTTTCTGACTTTGCATTTCTTCCTCTCAGGGGGTCGCCACATCAAAAGCCCGTCAAGGAATTAGCGGCAAAGGATAGAAGATTGAGAGTCACAATAGGTGTAAGTGGATGGCTAACCCAGAAAGAAGATGTTATCACGCCATGGCGTGTACTTGGGCATCAAAGCGAGGTCTTTTCCTTGCGATATGAACTTGAGGCCCTATCTAAACTAGGGACTTCATTGGAATCGATGGTTAAAAGTGCTGCTTGGTCTATTGCGAAGAAAGAAATTATAGCTCGAACGATATTTGCTAGTTTAATGACTGCTCTCTGGCCAATTGGACTATTGAAGATTTCAAAGGTTGTCGATAATCCATTTTCGGTGGCGAAAAATCGAGCGGATAAGGCAGGTTTAGTACTTGCAGATGCACTTATCAATAAAGCACAGGGGGAGAGACCAGTTACTCTGATTGGATACAGTCTAGGAGCTAGGCTCATATATTCATGCTTGATGAGTCTTGCAGAACGTCGGGCATTTGGGTTGGTTGAGTAAGTATAATATCCTCCTTTGAGGTTGCCGTGTATACCGTTGAGCAGACTCGCAGTCTATCGTGTAGTCTATACTAACATTTTTATTACAGATCGGCAGTTCTCATTGGAGCACCTGCTCCATCAGATGCCGCTGCATGGCGGGCTATGCGCAGTGTAGTCTCCGGAAGACTCGTAAACGTATATTCCGAAAACGATTACATCCTCGCATTCCTATACCGTACCAGCAGCATACAATTCGGTGTTGCCGGTCTCCAGGAAGCCCAAGATGTGAGAGGTATTGAAAACGTCAATGTAAGCGAAATGGTCAGCGGTCACCTACGTTATCAATATCTTGTAGGTACTATTTTGGAGAAAATTGGCTTTGAAGATATTGATATGGAGGAGGTTGCAAAGGAAGAAGAGACTTTGGAGTTATTGGATGAGCAGGAAAAGAAAGAGGAAGAGGAGAAGAGTGCGGAGAACGTGGATCCGGAGGTTGAGGCGAGGAAATTGGAGAGGGATGTTCAGCTGAAGACTGATGAGACTATGATGCAAAAAGGGGCGGAGAAATTGCATATCAATTAAACTTGAAGTGTATTTCCTAAGTTCGCGTACACAGTGGGAAGGGAAGTACAAGCTTCTGGGCACGCAGTAATCAGATGGGGGGGTCTCTTCTTACTCCCTTTATATCGTTGGAACAAATTATTTGTTCCCTATTCACTCTTCTAATTCTACCCATCAAATTTCACTCTTTATCCTGCTCGCTTCATGATCACTGAGGTCCGGCTGGATATTGAAGAGTTGTAGGCTGAAGGTTAGGGTAGCTGAACTCTAATATCCAGGTTTGGATCTGATATTACGCGGCTTTTAATCTTGAGGTATGAACTGAATTTGAACGTATGATCATGTATTCAAACGAGTTTTTAGGCTAAGTTAAATATCAAAGTAATGTGGGTTAGTATCGAAGGGGATTTGGATTGCAAAGTATGAGGCGAAGTTGCATCGTGGGGCATGATCTGATATTCGAGTACCTTCCCGAGCTTTTATATACATCGCAAGGGTCGGTTGAGAAATTAGTAGTTGGGATTGTATTTTCTAGGGAACAAAAAGCATGAAATTTTCTTCCTCTTCCTTCTCTCATAAATCGCTGGAGATGACTTTCCTATCACCCCCAAGCTACGCACGCTCTTTGTTATGGCAGTGAAGTCGAGCAAGTGAAAATAGGTATGGCAGTTTAGCTGGACTTCTGTGAAGTGGCATATAGAGTATCAATCCTGACAAAGCTATCATTTCCACTGGCAATTTTGTATCAAAGTGGTCATTTCCTTTTGGTCTGTGAACTAAATCCATGATGTTCATTTGACAATATCCCGTGTATGTAAGGATTAAAGAGGCCGTAGCCGCAGTTGAAGGTATCGATATCATTGAGGTTTAGAATAAAACGTTGGAAAGAAGAAAAGGTTGAACCTTTCGGGCTTGGTGTGAGCTATACTTCGAAACAAACATTTTCTAGCCTGCTTTGCGCGTATATAACTGGAGTCAATGGGTTCACTTGGAAGGGAGGTGAGTGGACGGCCTTAATGACCACTGCTTCGTGGGTTGATTAATGGATCTAATTGGTTTGAGTAGTGCCTGGAAAATTTGGAAATGGATTCAATTATAAAGCAGAGTGAGCAGATGGCCTTTATAGCCGCCATTTTGCAAGCGAATGACTGTATCTGACTCGCTTGAGTGGGCCATGAGAAGAGTGAGTAGATAGACTCAATGACCACTGCTTTGCAAGTGAGTGATTTTTACTAATTGGCTTAAAGGGATTATGGACAGCTTATAAATGTTTCACTCGTCAAGAATAGTGAGTGGATGGCGGTGACTACACCCTTAGGATGAACTCTGGATGAGTATGAACTAATTGTTCTAGTACCGGTATCGTCCAAATATATTTTTCATTGTACAATAGCGTGACATTCTTCGGATGGCACAGTCTGGAATTGAAAGAAAGATTATTCTACTTAAACTCTGGCTCTTCAAAAACAATTCCAAATTTTTGATTTAGGCAATAGGCTATCTTTCGGATGAGCCACTGGCTTGGAATATTTTGGATGAGAGTGCGCTCATTCTTCTAATTGAACCCGAGCCTTCATGAAATAATTATTGCTGATTGTATGAGAATTAGTTGAAGAATCATCCAACTTCGGATGCCTTCGATGAGGGAGAACGAATTCTTTTATGTGGAACTAGAGTAAAGCCTTCAGTGTTCGGACCGCCCGCACATGCGTGTGACTCTCTCAAGGGAGGCCGTGGCACAAGTTGCCAGACTCAATAGCAAAAAGGCGGCGAGGGGAAGGAAGGGGGAGTATAAAAAGCATGAAGGCTTTACTGTATTTTTGTAAAAGTGCAAATGGGTATCAATTTTAAACTTATCCTCGCTATATATTTCCGTTAATTTGTGCCCTGCGCTTCAAGTTTCTCTGTTTCTATGTATGAAAGAACTTCCTCCCCTTGAACCTCTTCTTCTACCCCTATTTGGTTATCTTCCACCACTTTCTCCCCCATCCCTTTCCCACTTCTCACGATGAAATACTTTCCACCTCCGAACTCGACATTTTCGGTCGCAGTACCCGTCACATCCCAGTCTTCTACACCCTTTGTATCAATCACACCATCCGTCCGCCTCCTCGGTCTCTTGTTCCTCCCTTCATATTCCTCTTTCTCCAGCGCTGCCTTGATTTCTTCAGTCTCTAACCCAATTGCATCACGCTCCTCTGCCTCCAACGTCTCATCCCTAATACACCTCAGTGGTTCAATGCCCTCTGTATCAACCTTCTGAATATCTCTCAAGAAATGCAATTGTAAATGTAGTGTATCAAGTAACTCTTTCTCTTCTTCCCGTGTTTTGGGGAGGGGAAGCGCAGAGAGTCGACATAAATGATGGAGTTGTTTAACGGTAATTTCTTCGGCAGGTTTCTCATTAGGAGAAGGTAAGAGGGACCGAACCGACCAGGTTGGTTTCGAGAGAAGATCATGAATGTTCGTTTGCTGGTGAGCAAGGTCCACATTCTTTCGAGCATATACTCGGCGGAGTGGTAGGTTATGATCTTCCGGTTTGGGGGTGAGAGGAGTCGTTATTGAAGTTCCGTGAAGCTTTACGCTCCGCGGTACAAAGGGTTCTTGGCTGGCTTCTGAAGTACTGTATGTTCGAGAAAGAGAAATAGAAGCACGCTTGGATTTTTTGGCGGAGAAGGAATTCCGTATTGATGCGCGACAGCGCAAACATATTGATCCCGACATTGTTGTAATCAATCGGGTGAAACAGGGCTTTTTGGGAATTGCTGGCTGTTTTATATTGCGCTGTGGTGTGGTCAAGTGAGAACGAAGTATAAAATATATATTCCCACGCTACTTTGTGATTCGCAGGCAGGGCGGGGCGGGGCGGGGCGGCACGGTTATGTCAGAGCTCGCTCAAACAAACAAACCCTTGCCTTGCACCTTGGTAGTTGTCTTTAAAACCATGAACACATGTCAGTCAAACTCTAACAACTCAAAAATACGTACAACTCTCAATAAAATTCATTAATTGATAGATTGTCTCACAATAAATATATCGCCTCAACAATTATCTCACATCAGGTCGCAATCATGGCACAAGATCCTCGAACTCTTATGCAAAAGGTAACTACCCCACCATCCGCTACCCGATAAGCTTCATTCATGTTGACCGTTTGCAAAAGGCAGAGAAGGCAGCTGGAGCAGCTTCTGGCGGATTCAGTCTTTTTGGTGGGCGACAGGAGAAGTGGGAAAATGCAGCTGAATTATACAATCAAGCTGCGAATGCATTTCGCATGCAAAAGCAAAGTAACCCTTCCCAACTCGTCTTTGTACCTTCGGATCTAGATTAACACGTCTATTCTCACAGACAAGGAGGCCGGGCAAGCATTCGAGCGCGCTGCTGATATCCAAACGAACAAACTTAACGAGCCGGATGATGCTGCGAATACTCTCACAGAAGCCTTCAAAGTATACAAGAAAGGAGATCCAGTAGATGCGGTTAGATGCTTGGACGTTGCGATCAACCATTATACATCCAAAGGAAACTTCAGGAGAGCTGCCACCCATAAGCAGAACTTGGCAGAAGTATATGAAATGGAAATTGGAGACATGAAAAAGGCCATCGAAAGTTACGAGTTGGCTGCTAGTTGGTTTGAGGCCGACAATGCTGAGGCGTGAGTTTTGTCCCTTAATTTTTGCATGGAAGGTATACACTATCTTCGAGAATTTACTAATATATCTACAGATTGGCCAATAAGCTTTACCTTAAGGTCGCCGATATTGCCGCTCTCGACGGCGACTATTACAAAGCTATTGAACATTTCGAGAAGGTAGCCGCTTCCTCGGTCTCGAATAATCTCATGAAGTGGTCCGTAAAGGATTATTTCCTCAAGGCCGGGCTGTGCCATCTAGCTGTCGGCGATACAGTAGCCACCGGGCGAGCTTTCGAGAAATATAGAGACATGGATCCAACATTCCCAAGCACAAGAGAACATCAATTATTAGTCGATATCGCAGAAGCCGTTGATGCCGGCGACCAGGAACAATTCGCGGACAAGTTGTTCCAATATGATCAAATGAGCAAGTTGGACAAGTGGAAGACGACGATTTTGTTGAAGATTAAGAATGCGATTGAGGAGAAAGGGGATGATTTCTCATGAACAAAAACTTTAGTCGAGTAGAATTACCAATGGTCTGGCGTTTGGTTTTTGGGTGATATCTTTGAGGAACCTTTGGAGAAACATATCGTATCTTGAGCAATGAAATTTGAGAAATTATAAATACGAAGTCTAGCTTGAATGCAACTTTCAAACGAGTCGGTGCTTGAATAATAAATATCTAGGCAAAATGGCCTGGCTCCCGGTGAGCTCCCGGTGACCCCATTGTTGTTTCTATTACAGCCTCCGGTGAGCTCCCTTTATTTCTGACAGAAGCCGTTTTTTTTTCCTACTAATATTCACCCCCTATTGATTCATTTCCCAAATAACTGTCATTTTGCTATATATCTTGTGGAGCCAAGCTTTAAACTGTGATGAGACTTGTAAGCTCATGCTTCGATCCTTTGACATTTACATCACTCTCTTCGCTATTCATATGAATGAGTATTCGTTCTTTTCTTAAAAGTGTTTTCTGTCCATTTTGGGCCCTAGTGTCAACATCTATAGATTTTCAAAGTTAACTTTCGGATTTCGATCATTCTCGTCTCAGGCTTTCGTAGCTATAGAATACTTATGCCATGGATCGGTTTCAGAGCTTTTCATGAATTAAGTACTTTCGTACTGCCAATTGATTCTGATTCTCTCCATTATCGATTACCTACAAGTATACCAGAAGTGTGGTAGGTTGCCATCAGATTATGGAATAGATACCGGAGAATACATTGCATCAGGTCTATCACGCGATTGCCGGTATATCTAGGCAAGAATCAATCTCAAGCTCTTCTGAGTTTCTGAATCTCCGTGATTACCGACGAGTTCTTCGATGATGATACCTCTAGCAATCTTCCCTATCTATGAGACTTTACGCGGTCTTCTCGCCGCTGAGCATTCACGCTCCTCCTGGGAAAGTGGTGCACCCTCCTTTTTCCTCTTCGCTCTTTACTCCCGTCACATCATTTTCACTCTCCTATCACCCTCAAATTTCTGTTGCACATCTCAAAAAGCGTTGGGTGGAAAAAAAGCGTTGCGCGTTCCACCGCCGACGAAATCATCATGGCATCCGCCTATGGAGGTTTCCAAACCTACAGACAATGGTTTTTTATTGCATGGATGAGGTACGCGCCTCCTTAAGGAAGTGTACCGGTAGGTCAGGGATCATCAATGAGTCGAATTCTCTCAACAGTGATTTCAATCATGGCATCTGCCAACGCGCGACCGCAAGTTGTACAACCGTGGTGTCGAAGGATTGTTGGTCTCGGAGTTTTTAATACCATAATGGATACCGGGATATCTCTCCAAGCTGCGAAACCTGAAGCTGCTGCTCGAAACCCCAATATACGAGAACAAGATCAAGGGGAAGGAGAAATAATTCATACGGAGAACTGTCAGTGCTAACTTCTCGGTAAAAATCCAGCGCTCTGGCAAAGTAACCTGGCGGCATTCCTTCAACAACGTCCCGAACTTCATTGCCTACATCTATGCTTTCGCCGCGATTGGAAACATACAGAAGTTGTCTTCCATGGGGTGGCGGCCAAGATTCAGTGAAAACATTTAAAAAGGTTGACTTTTATATAAAATAAGATGTACAGGCAAATCATCCACCAGAAAGCGCACACCCCAAGATCCCACCAACGCCATCCAAAGTATCAACACACAGAAATGTGCCGTCCACCCCAAGATCTTATTGTAAAAATCATCCATATCCATGGCATGCAGAACTTTATTATCTGGATAGAGGTATCGACTAATACGAAATCTCCATTGGTTTGATTTCCCGGCCGACACGTAGATTAAACAAATGATACAATAGCCCAAATGAGCCAAATGTTGATGATATTAACTGAATATACTATTCCCATCTTGCTCCTTGGCACATGAGGTTTCACTGACCCGCATAACTCTGCATTGGCGAGAAGCTTGTTTTCGGTTCTGTGTAGCATAGGGATGTAAAGCCGTAAGCACAGCATAAATAAGCGCCAACACCACTGTAACAGATGCCTAACATGAACAAATGCTCTCATCCACTTGGCGATCGAATTGTTATGAAGGCTGACACTCGTAGATTTTAACGCCGATTCCATGTTTATCGCGTGGATTCATCTCGCCGAATTCTTCATTCAATAGAGAAACATATATGATTTCGGAGGAGACTCCACGAACAGTTAACCCAGACCTGGATCCTATACATTTTATCATTTTTGAAACTTCGAAGGAGACTTTATGAACTCGCAACCCCCATTTAATCAATCTATCTCAACAGAATATTCGCCACAAGCTGTCGTAACCCCCAACTTTGAAATCGTGCAGATTCATCGATCATAGCCACAGCTGTCAGCCGCACACCAGCATGGGACCGGCAGATGTTTCAGCGCAAACAATGCATGCATGCGTGGGGGGTCTCATATTAATAGATCCAACATTGATCAGATAGATATGATACATGGACGTCATACGGTAGGGACATGTCTCGAAATACAGAATGGAAGATGGCAAGAAATCAAAAATAAAATACCGATTCTTGATCTCAGGATGCGATCAGCAGAACGATAACGAATTGATGGAGGAAGAAACAATCATTGGAAAAGGGAAAAGGGAAAAGGGAAATGGGAAATGGGAAATGGGAAATGGGATGAATACGGTAGATGAGTTGTATGAAGGGGTCAAGGGTTTTGGTGGGGGATTTCTGATACCAAGAGTGGTGCTAACAATAATGAAGCTTTTGTTTTGACTTCTCCTAATAAGGAAGGTCACGAAGTACCTAGTTGTATACCTCGTGCAACTCTACTAGATCGATGTGATACCTACCTAGGCATCGCATTATTGCCCTTACCTCGACTCGAATTCATGCAAACTGCAAACTGCAAACAGATTATCGATTTTATACCTTCGGCTTCATAATGGAGATACTACCTTTTCAGCTTAATTGTTGTGCTGTCCCGTCGGCAAGGTCTCTCGTTGCCATTACCATATCCGGACTCAGGTACCGTATGTTTACAGCATTTGATTGATTGAAATCAGCTGCCTATTATTGATATCAATGACGTCAAATACTTTGCCCCTTACTTCTGTCGTTCGTCAAAAAACCTTGAAGCTATCAGTAACCTACCAAACCAATACCTTTTCAGCATGATACTGATCTCCTCTTGTGTTTGGATGGCATGAACTCGATAACAACCAATGGTACTATACCGAAGACACGGGTAGTTCCTAGTCCATCTAATTAGATTTAGCGGATGCTTATATTCTTGTTTTTTCTGGAGTCATTAGCGTATGCGTGGTAGCGTTATGCTTATTGGCACAGCCTCTCTTTCTTTGTAAATAATGTTACTAGGTACTTCTTCAGTTCCTGTATGGATAGTACATAGTACGACGAAGGGTATTGTCTCGACTCGATCCAATCTGAAGGAAGTGCCGAAAGATAAGTTTGTATACCCTGGATAACATCTTCTCCATTGCCCCTTCTGTGGTGTGTCACCATCGTGACTAAGAGGCGACGTTACCTTCATATCACTATTTTCACAAAGTACAACAAACAGTTAACTTTGAATTGAAATTTCGGCCAAATCGAAAGCTTCACTTAAGTTTAAGTTAAGTGTACATCAAAAGCATAAAGAAATAAAACCGAGTTCGTGATACTCGTACATCATATGATACTTGGCATTTTCCAATAGCTGCGTGTAGTTGGCCATGGAGGGTGGTATGCCACACCAAATGATTCCTTATCGTATCCACTATGCGTCTTCCCCGGTCGTGCAGGCATGGAAGCTGCTGCCCTGAAACCACGGAGGCCAAAACTGATGACGCCTTGGCTAGATCATCTGAAAGTAGAGGAGGAAGGAAGCTCTATGCCAAAAAGTTAAGATGCTAAATAGCATTTAAAGGCAGCTTTTCCCCCCCATCAATTTCTTTCCTTCTCATACCATCCATCTTCAACCTAGTTCTTCTACCTACAACAGAAATATTATCTTATCACCTCAAACATTCATTACATTACCCTTCATCAAATTACTCAACATGGCTTCTCTTCAAGGCTTGTCAAAGGTCAAGCTTGTTCCTAACAAGAACTACAAGAGATCCGGCACTAAATCCTATGTTTATCTACTCAACAAATGGGGTTTCGAGCCCACCCAACCTGGTCCATACTTCCAGATGAACAAAGCCACCGAAACTCCAGGTAGCTTCCACAAGTTCGGAAACAAAGCACAATATCAACGTGTCTTGTCCAAGAAGACAGAAACCGGAGAGAATGGTGAAGTCCCAGCTGAAGATCAACAAAATGACTCTGAGTATCTCTGCCCGGTGCAAATTGGTACACCGGCACAGACTTTGATGCTTGACTTTGACACTGGATCATCTGATTTATGGGTAAGTACACGGACACTCGCCTCCCAGTATTAAAGCTAACAGGGCGGAATAGGTCTGGTCTACAGAACTTCCCAAATCCACAACTTCCAAGGCAACTGGTCATACGATCTTTGATCCAGCAAAGTCATCCACCTTCAAAGCTTCCAAGTCATCCAAATGGAAGATTCAATACGGAGATTCCTCTTCTGCTTCAGGTACCGTTGGAACGGATACTGTCACCATTGGAGGACTCGCCATCAAGAATCAAGCAGTGGAGCTTGCAAACAAGTTATCCACTGAATTCGCCGAAGGAGCTGGTGATGGATTACTCGGACTTGCATGGGGCAGCATCAACACGGTCACACCCAAACCCGTCGCCACGCCCGTCATGAACATGATCACGCAAGAAGATATCCCATCGGACGCTGAACTCTTCACCGTCAACCTCGGCAGCTGGCGCGATGCGCAAGATCCCGACAAGGGAGCCAGCTTCTACACCTTTGGCTACATCGACAAAGACGTCGTCGGAAGCCAAGAAATTTACTACACCCCCATCGATAACTCCCAAGGATTCTGGATGTTCGATTCTACATCCGCGACGGTCAATGGTAAGACCGTTGCGCAGAGTGGTAACCAAGCGATTGCCGATACAGGCACCACTCTCGCTCTAGTCTCTGATGAAACTTGCAAGGCCATCTATGATGCCATCCCAGGATCTACCTACGATTCTCAACAACAAGGTTATACCTTTCCCGCCAACACCAGTGAAGAAAAACTCCCTGTCGTCACGTTTGCTGTCGGTGGCAAGCAATTTGCCGTTCAAAAGGAGGATTTGGGATTTGCGGATGCGGGCAATGGGATGGTTTATGGAGGGATCCAGTCTCGGGGTTCGATGACTTTTGATATTCTCGGTGATACTTTCCTCAAGGGTATCTATGCTGTAAGTTTCTTCTCCTCGCCCTCACCATGGCCATTGCCATTTCCATCGCCCACTTCTCCTTGCATCAAACGCTAATCTCCATCTAGATCTTTGACCAAGGTAACACCCGCTTCGGAGCCGTTCAGAGAACCGAAGCGAAACAGAATACCTCGGCTCCACCGGCTTCTTAGATGATTTTATGGGATGGAGTATGGGTTTGTGGCTTTTGTGGCTTTTGTGTTTGTGTTTGGGACAGGATGGTTGGGTTATGATTATGTTCGGAATATTGTGGATCAGAAGAGGGAATGGCACGTCTTGTTATTAACTGCGCTGGCTTTTGCATTCTTGTAGTCACTTTTGGTTAGAATTGATTCTATTTATCTTTTAATTTTTTGTGCATGTAGCTTGCATTGTGAATTTGAATGTGGATGTGACATTGAAGCGATGATCATGAGAACAAAGTTCATTCTTTACTTGTGAACTGACTCCATAGGATTGGGATATAAGGGATTGTAATCTGATAATGTAGCGGATATCTTTATCGGTGGTGTGTTACCTGGGCTGGAATATTAAGGGGTTATTTATTACCCGAGAAAGCGAGTCGGGATTCTTCCGGATGGAGATCGCATTTGACTATTTGGAGGTTATTTATATATATATATATATATATCACTGGCAGAATATAAAGTGCTAATTACATACAATAGTAATGATAATGATCATCTCAATCACAGGTTCGACCGATTTGCGTAGAGTGTATAATACAATTCTATACAGAGCTAGCATGCTTAAGCCTAGCATCTATTTTGCAGCACTTGCAGCCTCCTCATCGGCAAGTAATCCCAAGATTTCCTGTTCTGAAAACCAAGCCTTGACACTATCAATCACCTTGTCAAGTTCATCTCCACCCTCCATAACATCATCCAAATTATGCACACTCAATCCGCTTCTATGATCCGTGACTCTCTGCTGTCCCCAATTATACGTCCTAATCTTATCACCTCTCCCCGTCTTTGCCACTCCAATCACACTCCTCCTCAGATTAATCAATTGTTCTTCTCTAGCTTCTCTTTTTGCAGCTGCTAATCTCGACCGTAATACTTGCCACGCTTTTTGTCGATTTTGAAGCTGACTCCGTCCTTCTTGCATACTGACTACTGTATTGGTAGGTATGTGTGTTAATCGAACGGCCGAATCAGTCGTATTAACATGTTGACCACCCGCTCCTCTCGCCCTCATAACATCCGTCCTTACATCCGCCGGATTAACATAATAATCACTATTCGGATCATTTAAATCCGCTTCCCAATACTCCTGTCCTTCCTGTCCCGTCGTAGGAAAACTAGGTAATACCATTACACTCACTGCACTCGTATGTGTCCTCCCCTGTTTTTCCGTCGCAGGAACTCGTTGCACTCGATGAACGCCCGCTTCGCCGCGTAAGGAATCATAGGATCCGGATGTTTCGACCTCGATTACAACTTCCGAGATGGGCGCATCGGAGCCTGCACCTTCGCCGTCGGTGGTTTCGTATTTGATGATTGTGGAGCGGAATCTTTTGCGCACGCAATATGCGCGATACATGCGTAGGAGATCTGCAGCGAAGATGGCGGCTTCACCTCCTCCAGCTCCAGGTCGAATTTCGATGAGACATGGTAGTTCTGCGAAAGGATGTTTGGGGGTAAGACTGGTTGTAAGATTTCGTGATAATTCTTCGAGATGTGTGGTCGTTGTAGCGAGGTCTTCGACCGCCAATTCTCGTAGTTCTTCATCAGTAGATGAATCCTTTAATAGTGCATCTAGCTCTGATAATGAATCTTTCGTTTCTTCCCATTTCCTCAGCGCTGTCGCTACATCTTGTAATTCTCCAATTCGTTTTGCAATCTTCGCATTGAAGGTCTCGGAGGTCTCGTTACTCAATCGATCATGTTCCGCTGCCAAATTACGAGCTCGCGCAAGTAATGCTGGGGAAAATGTACCGGCATTGTTTGCTGTTCTTCGTGTAAGAGGTTGTTTGGGAATGGAGGGGTAGAGGTGAAGACTAACGAATATTACTGGAGAAGCGTGTGAATGCCAGTGATCGCCTTTTATCAGGTTTCAATGATAAATCTATACATCGTCGACATATCCAAGGAGCTCTAAACATTCTCGTTAGAATGACTTCTTAATTCTTCTTTTCTCATTCTGTAACATTGTTCGTGAACTTTCTTGGAAATTGAAAGCACGGACCATTTCCAGAAGAAGTAGTTCCAAGCGGCCGCTTTCATAGTGACTTCTATTAAGACCTTCCCCGCTGGATCTTTTCACCCCACGTTTAGATATTATGCCGTAATCGGGATTGTTCTTCCTATTTCGCCAGTCAGATAAGTGCAATGGGAATGTAACGTCTAGGAGACATTCTTCGGATCTTTTCTCTTTTAAACATTGTCTCTCTTGTATGTACACGGTATAGATAGAACCTCCATCTAGACATACATTCTATATCAAGATTCTAGCCGAGGATTCAAAATTTACTCCTTACACTAACTAGAACCCCATTTTCAAGATGCCTCTCAATCTGAATTCAGTCTTTCCGGCTGCGGACCCGGAGTTTGTCACGTTCCCTAGTAGAAGAAGTGTTGTTCATGGTACTGAGGGCATGATCGCTTGTACTCAACCTTTGGCTGCTAGATGTGGTCTCAAGGTTTTGGACGCTGGTGGAAATGCTGCTGTAGGTCTTCATGATTCTCCTATGATCACAAACTAACACATCATAGGATGCAGCGGTTGCAGTTGGTATGTTAGATAGCTCCAACGTAACATCTAGTCTAATCAAATTTCAGCTGCGGGTCTCAACTTAACAGAACCAACATCAACTGGTATTGGTGGTGATATGTTCTGTCTCTTTTACGATGCCAAGACGAAGCAAGTTAGTTCTTTGAATGGCTCAGGTCGTGCAGGCATGAAATGCTCTCTCGAAAATATTCGAAAAGATCTGGGATTGAAGGATGGTGAACCCGGAAGAATTCCACTCAAAAGTCCACATTCTGTTACTGTACCAGGTGCAGCCGCGGGATGGGTTGATACCGTTGAGAGATTTGGGAGTGGAAATCTTACATTGGAGCAAATTTTGACTCCGGCTATTGAGATGGGTGAAAAGGGGTTCCCGGTCTCTGAATTAGCCTCAACTATGGTATTATCAATTTGGCTTCCCAAATAACCCAGATCGCGGAGTCTAACATGATAAATAGTGGAGAAGCACTGAAGGTCTCCTTCAAAAAGCATCTCCCAACTTTTCTGAAATGTTAAAAGAGGACCCAAGTGCACCAAACGGCTGGCGAGCACCTAGACCAGGAGAGATATTTAAAAACCCAACCCTTGCCAAAACTTTCCGAACCCTCGCAACCGAAGGTAAAAAGGGATTCTACACCGGAAGAATAGCTGAAGAAATCATCAAAGTCACCCAAAACCTGGGTGGATTCCTCGAACTAGACGATTTAAAAAACCACTTGGAAATCGGCAGTGAGAACTCAACACCCATCTCCAAAGTATTCAAAGGTCAAGGCTACACCAAAACCCGCCATTTCGTCGATGGAATCTCTGGCCAAGGCATTAGTGAAGATAACCACGGAGTACGAATCTGGGAACATCCACCCAACGGCCAAGGACTCGTCGCCCTGATGACCCTCGGCATCCTCGAAGAACTGGAAAACACAGGCCAAATCCCCCATTTCCAAGAAAAAGACCACAATTCCCCCGAATACCTGCACGCGGTTATTGAATCCCTCCGCATCGCCTTTGCAGATGCTAGTTGGTTCATCGCAGATCCTGCGTTCACCAAAGTGCCCGTCGAAGAACTCATCAGCCAAACCTACCTAGCCGAACGCGCTAAACTTTTCAATCCTCAACGTTCGAATCCGGAAATATATGATCATGGATCCCCAGCCCATAACCATAGCGATACCGTCTACTTCGCCGTAACCGATAAATGGGGAAATGGAATCTCATTCATCAATTCCAATTTTGAAGGCTTCGGCAGCGGTATTATACCCCAAGGTTGCGGATTCGCGCTCCAAAATCGCGGAGGCAATTTCTCGCTTCAAAAAGGTCATGCTAATGCTATCGCGCCGGGAAAGAGACCTTATCATACGATTATCCCAGCCATGATCACCAATGTCCACGATGATTCCCTGCATTCCGTATACGGCGTCATGGGCGGATTTATGCAACCGCAAGGACATGTACAAGTGTTACTCAACATGTTGGCTTTTAAACTCAATCCGCAAGCGGCGCTTGATGCGCCGAGGTTTTGTATTGCCGCGGATGGAATTCCGGGGGAATCGACTGGGGAAAGGAAGGTTTTTTTGGAGGAGGGAATTAGTAAGGAGACGGAAGAGAAGTTGAGGGGGATGGGTCATAAGGTTCAGATGGTGGGGGGATATAAGAGGGGGG
>NGKJ01000112.1:59374-71116 GCA_002162495.1 Myriosclerotinia curreyana | reverse complement strand
TGGGGGGGTTTATCCTGGGTAGGGTTTGAGTTTGAGTTAAAGCTGGTGGGATGGAATGGTTTTTGTAGCTTGAGAGAGAACGGAGATCTGTTGTAGAGGAGTTTAAAAGAGAGTATAGTAGAGATTCGTTCCCGCAAGAAAATATCGGGAGGAGAGATGCAGAGGAGAAGATTAATTTATGGAATACATAGATATATATGTTATCAATGATACCCTACAATAGGGAATATATTACATGCATACTCACTCCTCCTCCCCCTCTCATCCAACCCATCACCAAACCCCAACACCTCTCCAACCACATCCAACAATTCCTAATAACCCCTCTCCCCCTCAAATTTACCATACGATAATAATATCAAATCCTATCTATCAAACTGTTTACAATCAACAAAATCAAAATCGAATCGAATCGAATCAACTATACCCCCAGAATCCTGCTATCCCACCCATCAACCTCAACCTCAACCTCAAAATCCGACTCTGGTTCGAGTCTTCGACAACAAAACATTCAAAAATCAAAATCCCTCATCTCAAGTCCAGTTCTTCCAGTCCAGTTCGGTTTATAAAAACGATATAACTTTTGATAAATACTTATAAATACCTATCGAGTAGAAACGAGACGAGATGGTTATTAAATATATATATATATATATATTGAGTAGAAAGAACATAGATAGATAAATAAATAAATATATATATAAAATAGAAAACTAGAACTAGAACTAGAACTAGAACTAGAACTAGAACTAGAACTAGAACTTTAATTAATTCAAGTTTAAATAACTAATTATACGGAGTAGTCCATCTAGGAATTGAAGATTACTAGGGTAATAACTAGAATCAACTAGTTAGTACACCATGAAAACTTTATAAACTCATCGATTTTACTTTATATAAATTTGGTGTACTTCGTACATAGTGTACTAGTTAGACTATGTACCTAGTTACTTTATTAGCAATTTTTAATTCTTAAGTGTACTGTGTATGTTTAGGTGATTAAGTAGGTAGGTAGGTGAGATGAGATTTTAGATTTGAATTTGAGTTTGAGTTTGAGTTTGAATTTAAGTTTGATTTTAATAAAATATAAAAGAATAAATAAGTGATAGGTACCTAGTACTTACACTTACACTTACCTGCCGTCTCTGCTCGATGGTGAGGGAGAGTGAGAGGAAGGTTTTACGGAAGGATTGGGTTTGGGATTTTAAGGGATTTTATTGTTTTGTACGGTTTATGGTATTGTATTGTATTGTATTGTATTGTATTGTATTGGATTGGATTGTATTGTATTGTATTGTATTGTATTGTATTGCATTGTATTGTATTGTATTGAGTTGTATTGTATTGTATTGTATTGTATTGTATTGTAATGTATTGTAATGTAAAGAGTCTCGCAACTAAAGAAACATATGGGCGGGCTCTCCAGCTGACATGCGGAGAAGAGAAGGGTATGTACAGATTAATGCATGTCATGCTGTGTGTGGGGTATTGGTTTTGTAACTTGTTTTCCCTTTGCCATTCAAGAAGCAGATTTATATGTTCTTGTTCCCTTGTGCCTTATCCATCATCCATGCATCATTAAATATCATGAAGAAAATGACATCTCTCCTTGAGAACTTGATCCATTACTCCTCGGAATCATCACACGCATCATCGTCGTCTGAAGAATTGGTGGTGTGGTCAGGGAGTCAGCTGTAGAACCAGTATTGAGCCGCATATTGAACACTCTCAACCCCAGCCGTGGTGCACGGATTGATCGAGTTGCCACCCGCGGTCTCAACACGATAAACTTCCTTGAGACCCACGGATGTGTAGGTGGCCTTGGCGGCTAATGATAACCAATCGACGGCTCCGGTATCAGCAGGTCCGGGGCTGGAATTCTTGGGGGCAGAGATATCCCCCGTCTTGGCAGCGTACAAGATCTTGGAGACGGATGAGAGGTCGAAGGTGGGAGTACCACTTGCATCGAAGAAGTGCTTGCCGAGAGGATTAAGACCCATGAAGCTAGCGCTACTACTGGAGGGAAGATCGGTATAGACAGCGATCCCTGGGAGGTTATTGAATGCGGTACCAGCGCACTCGGCATATTCGGTAGCATCGTAGAGGTTTGCGACGGCACCGAGGGCTACTGGAGTAGCCCCAACCGCGGAGCAGGTGTAATTTTGAATACCACGACCGAGAGCAATATAGGCGAGAGTACCACTTGGTGCTGGAAGCTCAGAAGCACCTGGATGTGAAGATGGTTAGCTTACAATTCTTGACACGAGAGAGAGAGTGGTGAAAGCGCACCTCCATTGGTAGGTAGTGAAACTGCTGTACAACTATCCTTACCTAGTGGAAGGGTTGGAACAGTCTTGACTGGAACAGCTGCAACGGTCGAAGCCAAGAGAAGAATGAAACTGCTGATGGAAAGCATGGTTTCGTTGGTTGAAAATATTGAACTGTGGTAATTTGTGCTTGTAGGAAGTATGTATCGACACAAATTTGTAGAGGTGGGTGGATACAAATTGAAGTTGTCGAGAGGATGGGGAAGTAATAAGTTCAAGATGGGGAAGATTTGATATTAAATGTGATAGGTCAAGGAAGTGAGAGTACCGAATGAATATAGGAGAGCTGTCGCAGTGAATATATCGAGGTGGATATTATAAGCGAACCTTCTTGAAGATGAAGAAGAGAATGACGATGACGATGAAGATTAGATTGAATTTGTTGATCAATTGCCAGAATTGAGGGGGGGGNNNTGAACCAACTTTTCTTATAGAGATTGATGTGAAGTGAGTGATGTGAAGTGAGTGAAGTGAAGTGAAGTGAAGTGAATTCATTGAGGATCAGATAAATGATGAGAAGTATATAAGTAAGACTAATTACTAGTTTGGTAGGTACCTAAGGTTATACCTTTCTTTAGTCAATTACCCCGGACCCTGAAAGCACTAGTTCCATTTGGGGGAGGGGAAGGGGGGTGGAAGGGGGAAAGGAAAGTTTATCAAGAATATGAACCTTGTACAGTGATACTGATACTTTGATACTTTGATACTTTGATACTTTGATACTTTGATACTTTGATACTTTGATACTGTCATACTGTTATACTGTGATACTTGGTTGACTGGTATAAATTGAAGTGGGTCATGAATACTTTTATACATTTATACATTTATATAAGCCAAGGATTCAACCCTCCATCTTACTCCGTACATATCATATCATATTATATCTTACGTCTTACGGATTCTTACCCTATCTATCTCCTGCATGAAAGACCAACTAGGAAGAGGGGGGAGGGGGGAGGGGGTGGGTGCACAACAGAGATTCTGGAAAGTGTAAGGATTATTGTTGGTGTATGAAGTGAAGGTTTAACCAAAGAGAAGTCAAGAATAATTATAGATTGATACCAAGACGAATTTGGATAAAAAATGGGTACCTAGGTAGAGCTATCTAGATTAAGCTAACTAATTGGGATCTAGTTTAGTTTAGCCAGGATGGGGATGGCGTACAGATGAACCCGCCTACACTTTTATAACTGGAAACCGGTAAAATCAGCCAATATCTAGTATAAAAATTGATGATAATAAGTTTAAGTATTATCCAATTATATAATAATTTTATAAAGATAAAGCTAGATTAAGATTAAAAATTTTAAGGTTTAACTACGTAGGTATATAAATTTGATAAATGCTTTTATCCGTTTATACTTAAAACCCACTTATACAGGATCTTATTGGTCGGATTATTCGATCCGGTATAAGGGGGTTCATCTGTAATTAACCTTATTAGCGAAAAGATGGCTTCATCTAAACTTTTACATTTTAAACTTATTATATTACCCCCTTCGGTCAAGATCACGAAATCTGGGTTACACGCATTCGTTGTTCATGCCGTATTACCCTTCATCTATACTTCGTTAGTCTAATTCTTCACCATACATATATTATTATTATAATAGGATGGAATAAGTGATATATGTGTGACATACGATATATATGCGATATGCGATATGCGATATGCGGTAGTGAGTGATAGTACGAAGTAATGAATTTTTCAATTATATATGTATCTTTTCTACTTGTACCCATGGTAAGATTGTACAAGAGGAAATGATGTTACTAGGTATAATACTACTACACTGCTAGAATACTACAATACTACAACTGCTTCAATGCTACAATAGTACAACACTACAATACTACAATACTACACTACCTGACTAGGCAGGTATCATACAGATACGTTATCTACCTACCTAGGTATTCATAATGGCATGATCGCATCCACCAGATCCTCCTACCTACTTACCATTCAATTTACGAGCGTAACTTCATACCTTGGTAATTACTAATTCTTCACTTAACAAAAAAATACCCGAGCGGTTAACTCATTGAAACCTACCGTATATCATATATCAGCTATTATCATTATCATATTACTAAATATCCATAAAGAAAATCACCAGCTTTCTATATTCAGAGTTTATTGCTGATACAAGCCATCTAGATACAAGTATCGTACTACAACAGTACGCAGCGTAAATACTAGGTAGGTATCCCTTGCGAACATGAAATTTTGACTGGCATGCATGGTAACCTTATGTATACCTATATGCATACGATAGATGGATGACTTCTACCGGTCGTGGCAAAATTACCATGGATGAAAGATTCTCTGATCGGCGCTTGAAAACCCGAAGGAAAATAATAAGTTCAAATTCAATACAGTAATAATGAATACTCATCAATCTATTTGGCACGGTAACTTGTCGCAAAAACAGACTTTCCAAAAGTTGCCTTGTGTTTGATCGCTAAATGATGAGACGAAGAAGGGGGATGCTTTGAAAGGAACATCAAACCGTGATGGTCGTAGGATTTCAAACAAAACAATCATGACGACCAGCCAAATAAACAAGAAACGAAAAAGACAAACTCCTGGACCATTCACTATATGTTAGAAACGTGGAAGTGGAGGTAGACTTATTTACTCCCGTCAACCGTTTCAAGGTGTCATTCTTTGGATGCTTTAGCTTTTGCAGCGAACTTTCATTCCATCGGGTACTTACAGTAGTAATTGTTGGATGCTGACTGCAGTTTAAACTCATCATTCCTTCTCCGGAAAAAGTACACTTTCAACTTCACCATTCCGCCATCCATTT
Organism: Myriosclerotinia curreyana; assembly: GCA_002162495.1. NCBI lineage: Eukaryota > Fungi > Ascomycota > Leotiomycetes > Helotiales > Sclerotiniaceae > Myriosclerotinia > Myriosclerotinia curreyana. The sequence continues at coordinate 65,973 of NGKJ01000112.1, read as the reverse complement.
CTGATATCCAAGTAAGGAGATGAAGACCAGCGGAGTGAGTAAAGGAAATTCACCATACCACCCATCTAATCTCGAGGAACCTATACTTTTCGGGTATCCTCATGATATTGAATTCCCTCATTTAAAACTATCAACTTACAAATCCATTCTTTCCAATGCAGTAACTTATAAGTCAGGCCACCCTCAACCCATCCCGCATCCATCTCTACTCCCGTGACAATAAAATCTTCCATCCCCGAAACCATAAAGCGACTGATATCTGATTCGGGTCTTTTTTTTTAACCAGCCTCTTGTATCCCTGTCTCGTCTACTTTGTACAAAACTTGCAGTATTACGAAGTACTGTACGTACAAGTATTTTACATAACTAACTACCTACCGATGCACTTATGTATGTACCTGCACTCAAATTAGCAAGTTCCCCGTGATACAACCGAAAAAATGCCAGCTAATGGTTCTTGAAATAGAAGTTTTGTACATCTCTGCTGGCCCTGGGGGGATGATTTGCTATTTTCGGTTGTGTACAAATTTTACTCGAATGGATGGATGGAGAGGTTACATCTCAATCTCTCTGCATGTGACGCATAAAAGTTAACATGATTTGAAGTGGAAGTCTCTCGGTAACCATTGATTTTTTTTTATTTTTTTTTAAACGACGTCGATTAGACTTTTGATCTCATCTTCATACGGGTCTTCCTTTTCAATGTTTCCCTCATTCGACTCGTTTAATCTTTCCCCCTCAGTCCAATACCTACCTACATAGTATCTTCTTGCCGAATTCCGGATTGACGATTAAGGTGGAGACGATCTAATACTGTAATACTGTAATAACTGTAATCTATTCGTTCAAGTGAGTTCGGTTGGTTGCGATCTAATTGATGCAAGGGGTCAATCAATCAACCAACCAACTCACAAACCAACAAACAATAATAACAAACCCGACTCTTTCTTCCTCTTTCACTTCTTTGAGCTCGGTTAACTTATTACCCAATAATCTTTCCAATAATAATATTATTATCCAAAATCTTAAAGACTTGAGAAGCCAAGCGGCTCGAATTCCCGGGCGTTTAAAAACAATTTAAGGTTAACCTTACCTACCTACCTACATATGATCCAGAAACAATCAGTCGAACTATTTTTAACCCTCTCCTCATCAATTGCAACTGATAGTTAAAGCTTGTGCATCTCATATAACTTAACTACTCATCGTTGCATGTGAACCCGTTTTAGAAGACAACATCACCTACCTACTCTACCTACTCTACCTACTCTACCATCAGCCAAACACAAGCCGAGGTTTATGATGCAGGTGCGTGCTATATTAAGGATTACTACTGTATTCTGTACATGCTATTATACTATTACTCATTTACACAAAATGGGCCGAATAAGCTAGATCCACTGTGCAGGACACCAACCAAGCGTTGAGCGTTGCATTTGCATTTGCATTTACTTTTCATAAAAGATCGAAGTCGAGAGAGAGCTCGAATGTTGAATGCATTGCTCTATCGATCAAAAAATTCTCCATCTTCCCAGCCTAGCCGATCACAATTGCTTCCGTTGAACCCTGCATCATCATCACATAGATACATACATACATCTCTTGAGACTTTTAGTCTGGCTTGAAAGATGGTCTTATTATCGAATAATTACATGAGGATAAATACTTCTTAATGTTTCTAGTGGAATTGAATATTCACCGTGTCGCTGTAGTTAAGCGATGTGATTGATAGCTTCCTCGTTATGATTACCTCGTTATGATTATGTATTTCTGAGCTTCAGTAGACGATCAATATCGAATAAACCGTCATCAATATACTAACTTATCTTAAACATCCATCCTATTCTCAAACGATAACCCATTTCAATATCATTATTCCAATCCTATTCACAGCCTGGGAGAAATTAGACAAGTTTAGAAATAACATGACCGACAAAGTACTACAATTCTATAATCAGATAACAACCCCTCCATGTATCAGTGTACTCGAGTAGATCATGCATCATCCATTAATTGGATGGTAAAATGACTAATAATACCTACTGTACTTATCTCGTCAAGGAGAATCTCGTCTAAAATTTCTTCCGTCGTTGGATGGTAAGCTCTTGGTGGATATCCTCATTCACTTCTGATTATACTCGGATCGGGTTTGAGCGAAAGAAAGCCATGGTGGCTTTATCGTGGGAATTTATGGTTATTTATTTGTATTGCATCATTGATCTGTATTCATACTCCGTATATTCACCTTTGTTCATAGATCCCATAGCGCATAATCCATAGCGCATAGTCCATAGCGCATAGTCCATAGCGCATAGTCCATAGCGCATAGTCCATAGCGCATAGTCCACAATGCATAAACTCCATGAAAAAGTCAATAAAACAATCCCCTCCATTCCCCTTCAATTCCAAAATCCCAGGTTGATTAATCATAAAGCCATTATCCATCCCATCACATCAGCTCCCTTCACTTCAAGGTGGTCGTTATGGATGAGCATTGAGTATACAATATGCAGTATTCATAGTAATCATAAGCGTGACATCTGTCACGTATTCTTATTTCTACTCAGGTCACTTCGCTCATTCATAATAGGTATCTAGTGATTCAGATTATGAATCGAGGGTTGTGCTTGTTTATATGATTGTGTGTTGTATAGTCGTATATTTACATTTACATTTGCTGTGACTTCTACATTTCCATTTCCATTTCCATTGTATTAAGGATATGATATAATATAACGCTCTATCGTAACTATACAAGTACACTTCTCAAAGCCATCTCCTCAATCCTAATCTCTATTCATTTCCAATTATCCATGGGATATCCATCCATTCTACATCATCTCTCATCCATAAATTCCGAAAAATTCTCAAATGTAAAGTTGATCCTCAAATACTCAGTTGATCTCATCACATCACATCACACCACACCACACTTCATCATCTTCAACCTTCATTTCGCTTTTAAGATACACACATCACACATCACACATCACACAACAAAAACCAATAACGAGTAACAATATTCTCCTTCATAACCCGATATTCTTACATCAAGTAAACCATACCCATACCCACAGCAACCAACCGTACCGACAACCTCCTCAACCCAAATTTTCTTTCCAAGTCCCAAGTCCCAAGTCCCAACGACCCACTTCTTGACATGCAACAGCAACATCAAAACCATATCCACTTCACCAGTCACCAGTGACCACCAACCCACGCCATCTAACCTTTCCCCACGCATCCATTCATCAAATGAACATTCACCGCCCCCCTCCGCCTAACCTTTCTCCGACCCCTATTCGGCGCATCCTCCATCTTCTCAACCCCAGCACAACTATCCCCACTAACCATTCTCTTCTTCCCCTTCCCCTTACCCCTTNCTACTCCCGCTCCGTTTCCTCCCCCCAATATAACTCGCCCCACTAACCGTCCTCACCTCTCTCCAACTCCCAAGTTCCCTACCAACCGAGCGACACCCAGCCCCACTCCCACTCCCCCTTCCTTCCCTCCTAACCCTATCCCCCTCATCACCACCCCCTCTCTTCCCAAAATACGCTTCCCTCAAAACACTCTCCGGATCCATCCAATGCAAACAAACATTATACATCGACCTCACCTCGCCCTCCAAAAGATACCCATCCTGCCCCACCACCCAATCCCAAAACCCCAAAAAATCATACGCCTCGCCCAACCTCCGATGTCCCTCCCCCTCATCATCCGCAAACTCCTGCATACTCGTCGGCTCCACCGTAATATCATGATACACCCCCTCTTCACACGACCACTCTAACTTCACCTTCAAACGAGCCTCCACCGCCTGCAGATTCCGAAACCCAAAAAGGTGCCCGTGTCCAAGATACGAGATGCCATGATTTGCAGTCCAGAAGAGGATGCGATAGGTGTAGGGACGTTTGTTGCGTATGAGGGGCAAGAGACGATGTTTTAATTCAGCGAGGCGGAATGCTTCTTTTTGGGCGCCTTCGTTATGCACGCTTTCGGCGGCCGCGTTTTCTTGCGCCCATGTGGCGTACCGCTCGCGGCCCCAGCGTCCTAGGAGTAGTATTTGCGGGGCTGCCATGCTTTGGGTGTAGAATTTTTGGGTGTCGGTAGGGTTAGATGTAGATGTAGATGTATTGGGCTCGAATCGGATGGGTAAAGCGGTTATACGACTCTCATGTATATGTTCACTAATGCCCTCAGGTATAATCGTTGCGTCAGGGCTACTAGGTACTTCCATCACTTCCGTAACGGTAGAAAATATCCGATCCTCCTTACCAAGAGTATTAACATCGGATCCAGCAGCGAAACGAAGAACCTCCTCGACAGTTCCACTCATACCACTCGTAGCATTTCCACCCCCATCTATCAATGCACCAGTTTCGTCCCACCCATCAGTAATCTCCGTAACCGTTGAAGTCATCTGATTCTTTCCTCCATTTCCCCCATTCCTATCGATAGCAGCTCCTGCTCCAGGTCCTACAGCAATGTGTAGACCTTCATACCCTTCATCCACAATCGCACTAATAGCATTCATCTCGGAACTGGTCACTCTGGTTGTTCTCGAGGTGGTGGGATGATTCGTACCGGTTACCATATTATTCATGGTTGGAGTTAATGGCACACTTCCGGTTCCCCTTCTTCTCGCGTCATTCCTATCATTCCCTGTGGGACTCATAGATTAGCATTCATATTGATCCCCCCCGCTTCTGGGACCGTTATAGCAAAGTCCTGGACCCGTCTACCCCAACCCCAATTGAACACAAAACTTACAAAACAACCTATAAACAATCCTCTCCACAACCTCCAATTTTTCCTTCTGCTTCTCCTTCTCCCTCTCCCTTTCTCCCCCCTCCCCCTCGTCTTCCACCTCACCCCCTCCAACCCCAAAAGCAGCACAGACACTCTCATACGCCTGCAAAAATCTCACCAAATCAATCTTCTCATCGATAGCTCGATACACCATTTCCTGTTTACTCCATCCGGATTTCCATTTCTCTTCATACAAAGGTATTTCCATTCCGGGTGGCGGAGAGAGTCCGGGTTCAATTTTTATGTGGAGAGGGGGGTGGGAAGAGATGGAGATGGGAGTGGAAGTTGTAGGGAGGATGGAGTTGGGAATTGAGTTGGAAATTTGAAGGTTGGACTCGGTATGAGAGGGTGAGGGTGGTGACATGGGAAAGTTGGTATCGAACCAGAGGGTAGCGTCTTCTTCGTCGTCGTCGCCTTCGTCATCAGAGTATGTCATGCTGTTTTGGCGGGTCGATAAAGGCATAGGATGGGATAGGATTTGACGGAATAGAGAAATCGATAATAAAAGCCTAACTTTAGACCGCGGTGCGCAAATCTAATGTCTAAAGATACCACGACGATTTTATAAGTAATGCAATGCAACGCAAAGTAAAGTAAAGTAATAATTGATGTAAGTGAGTAGGTATGTATGTATGTATGTATATACCATTAAACGATATAAATATAAACAACAAGCTACGAAAACTAAGTGACGAACATAAACAACAGAGATTTGGGTTTACTCCATATCGGGAAGTTGCAACGGGTTCATTCATTTCAAGTCAACTCAATTCAATTCATGTTGCTTGCACATGGGATACTAACATGGCAACCACGACCTTGAGGGGATATTCTCTCAGCGTCAAAATGGCAGGGCCGTAACAGCACTGTTGAATTGTAAATCCATGGAAAATTTTGGTGAGTCAAGGATGAAGATCCAAGGTTTGGGATTTGAAGATTGCTATAGGTGTATACTATGCATATGCATGTAGGTAAGATCTTACAATATGAGAACTATCTCATGTCTTAGTAATTTCAACTGTGAGATATTGAGTTAAAGAGGGGGTAAAACGAGGAATCTTTTTTTCGTACGAGAAGGAAATAGTTGTGTAGCTTCAATCGCACAAGCATTATTATAAAGATGAAGTAAAAGAACAACAAAGAAGATCAAGTCAAAATCAACAACAGGGTTCTTCATTCAAGCCAACTATTGACATCTATCTAACCCGGTGCTAATCCAAGCGAGCAAGCAAAAAGTAGATAGATAGATAGATACATGGGTACTTTGTTAAACATAAATACATCTCAATCTTTCTCTCTCTTTCTCTCTCCACCTTCTTTTTAAAGATAAACATCCCCCCAATATTAAACAGGTTGAAAAAAAAACATACAATAGAAGAAGACAAAGAAAAGATAAAGAAAAGACGAAATGCGAAACAGGTACGTACGAACACCAATGCGAAATCGAAACCGATGCGTGTGAAAAGATAAGTTGACTGTACGGCATGCGCTACCAAATCTCTTTTGATGAATCATCTTCAATATGTATAAGAAGGAAATCCCTTGAGTACACATAAGTTTGTTCCCTAGCTGGCTTCGTCCTTCATCTAGCTTCGTCCCCAACCTCCATCAATCCCCCTAACCCACTCTCCGACTTCAAAACCCAGACGTCTTCTTGTCTTTTCATCCATTTTACCCTTCATCTTTTCCCTTCCAGCACTCTCTCTTTCCCTTTCCCTCTCCCTCTCCCCACTCCCACTACCAACCGTACTAGCACTCCCCTTCCTCAAGCCCTCCCTGACCCCCAC
>NGKJ01000112.1:46039-59238 GCA_002162495.1 Myriosclerotinia curreyana | reverse complement strand
CCTCTCCATCTCCTCCCTGCCCACCCCCTTAACAAAAACCGTTAAATCCGCACCCACGATCCCTCGCCACAAAGTAGCCATCCACTGCCAATGATCCACCGGCGCGTAACTATCATTGATCGGTAACCGTAGCGCATAAGAATCCGACAAGGTGAGAGAATAGCCGTGAGGGATAAGGGCTATCGGTGTTCTCTTATGAGGTGTGGAAGATTGCGATAGTTCTGAAGATTGGGGTGTGGATGATGTAGATGAAGTTTCTCTGCGCGGAGAGGAAGGTGGGATCGTAGTAATGAATTTGGTGATTTGTGAGGAATTGCGATGCCATTGGGAGATGGTGTTAAGGTAATCAATGAAAGGATCTGAAGAGTCTTCTTTTTCGACGAGATCTTTCATATCCATAATCATCTCCTGTTTATTTTCATCTTTCTCCTTCATCTTTTCCTTTCCCTTCTCTTTGGCCTTTTCTTTCCCACTCTCTTTTACCGCCGAGACGTCCCGCATCTCAGTATCCACGTCCCCATCTACCCCCATTTCCCTAGATTCCTGATAGGGAGTCGTCTCGGTAACCCATGTCTTAACCACACAACTAGCATCCTTCTCCAAATGCCCACGAATGAAATCTCCCACCTCCCTAATCAATGCCATTTCCACCCCCTCAACCGCAATAACCGCCCCCCTAATCTCCTGCGCCGGACTCGTCGGACCCGGCGCCGCTACCGGGGGAGAAATCTTCGAAAGCACCGTCAACTTATTCATATACGGGATCGTCATGACCATAGCTTCAACACTACGAGCTTGAGATTCCCGACTTTCGTGGCGGACATCGCGATCCGTCGAGGGACGAAGGGTGGTGGAGGGAGTAGGAAGTTGGGTTTGGAGAGGAGGCAGACGGAGGGATTCGTCAAAGGTGGGGGTGCGGTGGCGGTAGGTGGGTGTCATGCTCTGTTGCATATGTGTACTTCGCATGGGAGCCGATTGAGGCGGACCCATGACACCAGGTCTCGAAGCCGGAAGAGGCGGAGGAGGATTTCGGAAGGGACCCGCAGACATGGGGATTTGTTGGTTACGTGTGAATGCTTGTTGGGGGTTTGAATATGTCATTGGAGATGCTTGTGGGTATACCCTCGGATCATTCGTGAAACGTCGACGTTTGAAATCCGGGGAGGGATTTTGCATCTCGACGTCTTGATCGTGTTCATGATGGGTGTGGAGGGGTGAGGGGTATGGGTGTCGCCTAACCATTTGTTGGGGAGGTGGACCTATCCGTGGAGAATCTACTCTGCCGCTGCCGGGCATTTGAGCTAAATAGCGTGGTCTTTCAAGCTCAACGAGCGGGGATGGGTACTGAGACTGCTGAGACTGCTGAGCCTGATTGTTAGAGCTGAAATGGGGAAGAATTCGATCGCTACGAGGAACTGCAGCCCCAAAGGCCGGCGTAAATGGAGTCAACGGTGTACTTGGCGTTGAGATGTAGCGACCGTTACATCTCGGACACCGAATAGAATCGTCCGATGTTGAAGTTGATGGACGACTACCGATCGTTTTCCCTGCTCTTCGTGGCTGGTAACGATAATTAGGATATTGTCTTTGGTGACGCTGTTTTTCTTCCTAGGTATCATCATATTAGCATGGTCTATGATCACGGGCTATTACTATGTCATTTACTTCAGCAAGTCTTTTCCATTCCTCTTTTACACTTGGAGCCTGCTCTCGCCACTGTTCGCCAATAATCTTAGATATTTCGGGATTTGCAAGTCCGGGATGCTGAGCGACGACTTGTGCCTGGTAATGTTGACGGTAAAGGATAAATGCTACAAAGGGATCATGTTAGCTTCTCGATGCTATAGTCAAAACAAAGGATTCCATCTCAATGAACAAAGATTAGGGTGAACATAGGGTTTCTAGAGCCCTTCTCAATAACCAATCAAATTATCATTGTCAATCATCATTGTCAAAGAAAGTTTTAGGTCACGCACCGTTTCGAGGTCGGGGTATCTTTGGGTCTGGTTGACAAAGGCAGACTTGTTCTGTGACCACCGTATCAGAGATTGGAGAAGGACCTCCAGTGGTGTTGTTTGTGCTAGTACTATTCAATGCTAGGTCTCCGATTCGCGGTTGATTTGCACTCTCAGTATCAAGTGAAGCTGCTCGTTTTTTCGACAAACGGTTATAAGCTGGGGGTGAAACTGGCGTTGGAGGTTCTGAGTGCTTTTCTGGAAGTATTGGTCTCAACGAGTTCCTCCTACTAGAATCTGTTGAGATGCTAACAGGAGATCGAGGTGCTTCCCTTCCAATACCGTTGGGTTTGCGTACTTCTGCGATAATTGACATGATGTTGGATCAAATGAGATAAAAAAAAATTGATGAGGTTTTTGATGTAGATATTGAGCGGGAACTCCAGAGTATAATAGACAGAAAGGAAAATAAAGAGGAAAGAATAGAAGGGTTGAATGCCCTTCTTGTTAGTGAAGAAATTCTTTGTATGCATTGCCACTCAATAAAGAAAAGGACAATTCTATAATATCTTGATTCATCCATAGTCAACATTTGGTTGTGTTATTCTGTCCATTCTAGGCATTATGATAAATGTCGGTGTCTTTGTTGTCTCGGGAAGACTGCACAGCTGTAGTTTCGCATGCGTTTTCCTTTGTCTTGTATGAACTCCGCTACCAAAGTTCACTCCCAGTAATTCCCAAGAAAAAAAAACAAAAGTAAGAAAATGCTCTGGTAGTACCCGTAGAGTAGTAATTGGTTGGTTGGAATGTACACTTCCAATTTGAGGAATGCATTCCTAATTAGTGTTTAGCTCCTACATAAATGCTGCAAACAGAACCCCCTTTAGACGCCCAAGCGACCCAGCTTTTGGTAAACCCCTGTCCCGGTGCAACCAGGCCAATGAACCACACCAGCCGCATCCGCTGTCTATGAAATGAACCCATTACCAGCTTCACCGTTCATGATAGCTGCACTTCTCCGTGCATCAATGAATAAATCTTCGCACTCTCCAACATCCATCACATCAATCTGATTGCGCCCGCTTACTCGCGCAAGTATGCTAGATGGCGTCAGAAGTTGCAATGCATACCTCAAACTAATTCTTGAACCGTGTTCTGTGAGTTTGTCTAATGCAGCTTCAGTTATAGCTAGACCTTCAACTGTAACTCGAATTCGAAGAATTCTCTTAATTTCATCCGCCTCGTAAGCGTTTGTGGGAATGATCAAGAGACGAGCCAAAAGATCAGAAGGAATTCCATGTGCCGAAATCAAATCTTCCGTGCCACGAATGGTGCACATGCCACGGTTGGAAGCGAGAATCACGATGGGGGAAATCGTTGATTCGAGAGCACGATTCAGATATGTGAAGCATTCGAGATCGAGCATATGAACCTGCAATCTGTTAATGAACGAGAATCGGGAGGCGTATTGAAGGCTTGATACACACCTCATCAATAAAAAGCACTCCTGGAACAAGCTCTGCCACTCCCTGATCAATGTATTTATTGACCACTTTATTTATCTCCGCTCGTAATTTCTCGGTGATCTCAGTCATCTTTGGTTTCATTAATTGGCCCATCATACTCATTATGTCTTGGCCACCTTGAGGTCTGGCGTTCGCAATATCGAGATCATGTAAAGTAACGTCTTGAACTATCTCCTTCTTCTTATGAACTTCTCCCTTTGGTATTGGCACATACTCCTCCGCCTCTAAATCGAATTCGGTCGCATATGCATCCGATCTGCCTACACGTTTGCAAGCCCCAGTATTTGCTTCGATATAGATGACATCTCCGACAGTAACTCTTTCCTTTTGTATGGCTTCGTAAATGCTCGGATCTAATCGTAATTTCTTTTGGCCCTTTGCGCTCTTCAACCCAATCAGTAATGTACTGATAGTCTTGCCATAGCTTCCCAATGGATTTTCAGCTTCCTCTGGTGTCAATTCTGTAACCTCGCCTTCGTAAACCTCCTTCGTTTCGCGAACTTTCAGACCAATAGCTCGTCGAAAGTTTTCCATCAACGCCTCGGTTTTCTTGACTTCTGTCGAGTATATTTCGCTTGCGACGATGGGGCAGAATGGGACTTTTGTTCCGAGTTCTTGACTGATAGCTAACGCAAGAGCTGTCTTTCCAGTTCCAGGTCCTCCTGCGAGTAAAATAGCTCGGCCGGCCATTTTTTGCGAACGAATCAAGTCGACAACCACACCACAAGCCTGTTAATCGAAATCTATCAGTCAAAGTCACTGTCAATCGCTATGCATACCATCTCACCTCTCTAGCTGAAGTCTGGCCAACAAACCCGCCAGCTTGTTTCTCAGCAGTTCCATCATTTCGAAGTCCAAGGCCCTTGATATGCGTATGTGAAGAAGTTCGATTGTCGCGGGAGTTTCCCTTAACTTCACTGAGGTTTACCATATTTGAGATTTAAATAAAATATCGAATATTGCGAGCGATCTTGGTATCGAATATCTAAATATCTTATCAAATACCAGGGATTAAAAATCGTCTCAAATATTGCGGGCTGAAAACAAATTAATCGTAATTGGCTCAAGATCAATTATTCAAAAGCTTGAAGATGAAGTTATGCCAACTTGAGAATAATTTCGCGGAAGGCTGCACAGGTAAACGCGACTGAGAAATTAAGCGTACATTTAAGTCACGTGAGACGCATAAGGCTGAAATCCCTGTCAGGTGTTTGTGAACTCCGGTTTGTCTGCATGGTGTTTATATGAGGCCTCCCGTTAGTGCTATATCTGGTTGGTAGATTTGGTAATCGGTCAAGCTTGCAGTATACATTTGCATTGATCATCAGATCTCGACAAGTGAAAGATGCATGATGAAAAAGAATTACTGGTTTGTAGTGTGGTATATTTTCTTTAGTGCCATCTTTGGCACCAAACGGTCGATTTCTCCAGGTATATCGCCCTCTAATTACCCCCAACTCTCATGCCAAAACCCGTCCTCCTTTTTGTTAAAAAAACTCCTCAGCTGTTTGACGGGATAAGCGGTAGATTGATATAACCCAACCTCCATGCTCATGCAGACGCCCCAATGTATAATAGAATCTTATTCAATGTGAAAAGATAAGTCCTATGCAAAGGAACCATCCCCCAAACGCCCCTAGAGCTTCCAATCAAGCATAATATCCCACCAAACACCACCAAACACCACCAAACACCATCAAACACCATCAAACACCATCAAATCCATGCAGCAAAACAAACGAAATTCGCAATCATTGGCAATCGAGAAACTCTCCCTCTTCGCTGGCTCTGTCGCCCGTTCTTGGGCGTTCGACCATTTCGGTAGGAGACTCGACCATTCTGTTTGTCCCTAATTGACTCAATCTCAACTTCTCGTCAAACATGGAAACGAGTTTGTCGGAATATTGATCAAGTAGTCCTGCTAGAACCGCCTCACTGATAGATTTCGACTTTTGACTTCTGTCCCCTAGTGCCACAGAAGTGAGTCGTAACTCTTGATCTAGTTCCTTCAGACATTCTTCGTCGACAATTTCAGTAGATAAGAGCTTTCTCCGGTATGCTCGAAGTGTTCGACAAGCTTGTTCTGTTGCCATGTTAAGTGATCCAAAGTCATTCGTGCTACTGCTAGAGGATTTGCCCCGACCTCGCAAATCTACGGGCGCTGTCGCTGTCGAGGGACGTCTCATCTCTCTTGTTTGAGGGCTGTTTGGACTTCGAGATCTGTTCCTAGGAGAAGTTCTACGACCTGTGTCGTCTGATGCAGAAGCAAAATGCTTAGATGGCACAGCCGGTACTGGTGGGATTGTTAACGTGGGGTTTTGATTTGCCAAGCTTAACTTCGAAGTCTTACGTCGAACTGTTCTAGGAGGTGAAGACCGTCCAGAAGTATTAGAATTTGGCGATGCCCGCTGAAACCCGGCAAGCTCGGCTTTCGGTAAGACTTTTCTCAATGGTTGACGTGACGTTGTTGGCTCCTTCGGTGGTGTTTCATCACGAGTACCATCATTTGATTCGGGTTGATTCTGGGAGTCAATAGCGTTGGAAGCAATATCCCACATCATAATTGTACCATCTAAACCTGTGCTAATCAACACTCTAGACCTAGAAGATGAATCGGTATTCTCCAGAAGTGCTACTCCAGAAACCGAAGTAGTATGCCCCCATTCTCGGTCTAGGAAAGATCCACTACCCCAGTCATAAATGCGGACAGACTTGTCGGTAGTCGAGACACCAGCGAGAATCGTACTAGGTCTGCCAGAAATCGTACTAGGTGTACCCATGGTAAGAGAGTCTAGAGCGACAGCGTCTGCTCCATCGTAGTCAGTTGCTCGAAACGAGTTCACCAGACGGCCACTAGCTATCTCGTAGGTAGCCACAGTGCGATCAAATAAAGATACCACAAGATTACCAACTTGAGCACCGAGACAGGGCGTCATCGAAACTGGAGCAGCTTTCAAAGTAATTATGCGGACTGGTACAGCAGCCAACGCGTTGCCTTCTGCTGCTTCCTTCTTGACAATCTGTCTGATATGAATTGTCCTATCCATGCCGCAAGATATGAGCTTCTCACCATTCTCAGCAAAGAGCAAACCACATACACCCGCAGTATGTTCATCTAAGGTTTGTACCAATTCCCATCTCTTTGAGACCCGACGAAATAGCTGAATAGTCCGGTCCCGACTACTTGAAGCTACCATGGTTGACGTGTCGTTCTCGTAAATAGCGATGTCCTGAATCTCGGTAGAATGAGCACGAGTCTCAAAAGTGCATGCGCCAGTAGACGGATCTAGAATTTTCAAAACTCCATACTTGTCTCCGGAAACCAAAAACAAAGCTTTCTTTGATACCCTTACGACCTGGCATGAATTGGCAGCGTCTTCCTCTATGGACACCTGATCTATGCCGATTGTAATCGACCCTTTGCTATTGCCATGCAAGTCCCAAAAAGCAAGGCTACCGTTGACCGACCAGGTTAGAAATGATGCACCCATCTGGTTGTTCTCGGGTAAGAGCTGGACGCCCATGACCGCGTCACCATGCGCAGGTTGTTGTGTATTTTGAAACCCATGATCCGCGTCATCGTCATCCTTACCCCATATCTCAATCGTATGCCTAGAATCAATTGTAACAAAATTCCCTCCGGCGTAGCCCATAGCACACAAATGACCGGCGTCAATTTCGTCGTTAGAATCATCTAACGCAAGAGGTGACAATGGAGGAGTGCTTGGAGCTAGAAGGGTGTCTAAGGATGCAGTTTTGACTCTACCATTCCGACCTCCTATTCTTACTTGCCGTGTTTCCATGTCAATAGCAACACATGTGACGGGGAATCCGGTGCTCAAGACCTTTATTAGCTTTTGGCCTTCCGTGCTATCCAGGAGGCAAACGTCTCCTTTTTCTGAACAGACGATTGCCCTGTGGTCAGACAATGGCGCCACGCATGTGAAGGTTGCATCTACTAGTGGTCCAAGTAAACAATTCCGACCAGTAAGAGTTTTGAGTGCTGGCTGAACAGGCAGTGGTAATGGTGTACCATCAAGTGCGAATTTCTGTTTTGGCGATGGACACCGGCCATCTTCGACCCTCCAAACCTTTATATGGCGAGTTCCCACCGTAACCACATTTCCTCCCAGCCACAGCATTTGCTTGATGAAGCTAGTACATTTGTTGCTCGAATGTAGCCTTGCTGTTCCATTTTTTTGATTGATGGACCAGACATGAAGGAATCCATCATTAATGTTACCTAAGCTAGCTACATATTTGCCATCTGTACTGAACACTACAGCGGCTACACCATAGGTATGCTCCGTGAGAATTGCTAGCGGGGTATCTGACGAATTATCCTGCAAAGAGAATATGAGAACTCTAGGAGCATATCCTGTCTGTATCTTTATCAGCTAATATACACATCTCTGTACAGCCCTGCTTACCTCGCCCACAGCTAAGAAGCGGCCATCTGCACTGATAGATACACATGTAGCCGCTTTTATCCTTTCCCTACTAGACCATGTCTTTGATGGAGAGTCACCTGACTCTAAACTCGTATGTGCGGTGGATGGCGCATACGGAATTGCAGCATCTCGAAATCCTTTTCCGTTCCTGCCATCGTTGGCATTGTTGGCAGGCGTTAAGGGTCCGCCCAAGGCTGCATTACCTGCACTGGCGGCAACTGCTGTTGGAGAAGCCCGAAAGAAACGTTGTGAGTGTTTCCCCTCATCATCAATATCAACAACCACCACTGCGGCTCCAGCTGTATATGCAAATATCCGAGAAGTAGTGAGACAATCGAAGCATGGTGGAGAAGAAACTGTAGTTCCGATTATTTTCTTCAACGATAATCCCAACTCGTAGGGATTTCGGTTCTTATTTGAGGGCCGCGGGGTTCGTGGAAATAGAGAAGGACTAGATTTCATGCCGAGACTTGTGTTCGTAGCGAAGGTCCTTGGGTTGACGGGTGTTGAAGCCATTATCGATGATCCATGAAACACTGGGACAATATAAATGCAGTAGTCGAAGCTCTTTGACTTTGACTTTGACTTTGACTTTATCTGCCGATGTTGATGTTGATTGGTGCTTTAAATTTTTATAATTCAGGAAAGAGTTGAGTTGAGTTGAGTTCGTGTCGAAAGAAAAATTGGGTATAATGAACATGAGAAAATCAAAAACTAGGTATTATGACGTTAGCTTGTCAAGTTTTCCTATACTGACTTTTTTTTTACTCACCGATTAGATATGGAAAAGAAAGTGGGAGGGGAGTAGGAATAGGAAGGAAAAAACTCAAGAAAGTGCTTCAAAACGGTGGTGACTTGTGTTGATGAGCTGTTAGGTTAAGGTGTAGGAAACCAGAATATCAAGAATATCAAGAATAAAAGTGGCAGACAAACCACTTTCTCTAACTACCTACCTACCTATCTTTTTGCCTTATCCTATCATGACATGCAAAGAAATGGTTCTTTTTGCTACGGATCTTCGTCCCTATGATGGTGATGGGTACAGTGTCGACGTACTTGGAAAAGAAGGTCTGTGTTTACCCTTGCTCAAGTTGCCCTTACCCTGTTTATGGGCGTCGATTGATGTTAATCAGGGGAAGGCTTGGGAATGGATCTACGTACAAAGTACTCCACAACCAATTGGAACTTTTCCAGAATATTATTATTGGATGATTTGGATGGTTTAGATGGGTTTAGATGGGTTTAGATGGGTTTAGATGGGTTTAGATGGGTTTAGATGGGTTAGATGGGGTTTTTAAGTTATACTGCCAGCAATCAATCTACCAGATCTTGGAAAAGAGGATTCTGATTCATAGACATTGAAATTTGACAGCCTCAGATTCTACAGAGTATATAAACTCTTAGATAGAGTATATATAACTGGATCAGTTATACTCCGGCTGTACTAACCTATACTCTTACATAGGCAATGTGGACCTTAGGTAGAAGAAGAAGTGACTCGACTCTATCGAGGCATCCAAGTTACATCCATCTTTAATCGATGATACCTTCAAAAACTATGGACATTTAATTTTGGGTAACACCAGTCCCGCCCACAGATACCGAATAATGCAACATGCCAACATCAATAGGACGGTAGCAGGCCAATTAGCAAAACTGCTGATCAATATATGATAGGTACCCGTTCATGTACATGGGTGTGTGTGCTCATAGTCTTACATCTAACATTATACAAATTCGAGGACAGTTCAAGCTCAAAAGATTTTATCCTCCATATCCTCATCGAGGCTAATAGTCTCCGGCCTTCGAGATTCGAAAGTCCCAGGTCGACTAGTCGTGAGGACAGGCCTCTCTCTCTTCTTCCACTCTGGTTTGCCCCTACCTATACCCTCCTCTCTCCATTTTCTTGGTGGTTTTAGTCCCAATTCGGCATATCTATTCCATATGCTCATTCCTCTTTTGAACCATCTTCTTTCACGGTCGGCCTCCTCTTCTGGCTTCGGTACCCAATGTGTTCTCAAAATTCTCCGGATCGCTTCAGGAGATACTTGGAAAAGATTGGCCAAGGCAGCCGTGGTATATTCTCCCGGATATTGAGCATTTAGTGCTCGAATACCTGCCTGTGCTTCTGGCGATAGCTTTTTCATCGGGTTCCATCCATCAGGGAATTTTTCCTTCAATGCTGCTTTCTGCGCCATCCAAGTTTCACGCTTTGGTGGTATCCAATCATTACCCACCATGTTTCTCTTCGATGTGCTGGCTTGTGGGGAATATGTTGCTGCGTTGTCGAGTTTGATGCTTCTAAACCTAATTCGTTCCACATCGATATCCCACCTTGGCTTCTTCATCGGTTTTTGAGATATGTCTATCGGCTCTCTTTGAACCCACGACTTCTGCCACGCCTCCGTTGATTCAATTGAGTCTCTTGGGTCATCTGATTCCCATCGTTCTCTTGATTCCTTCGAATCCCTCGCCAACTCAGATCTTGTCTCCGCTGCAAGTGCATCTATTGACTCGGGTGTGATCTCCATGAACAAATCGTTCATATCATCAATCTCGTGTGATGTAATATTCGGGGGCTCTTCCGCCGCAAAGGTCGTATCTTCTCCAATTTCGGTAGGCACATCTCCATCAGTATTTATGGCAGACTGATATGAATATGCTGATGAATATGCCCTCGAATACAAAGGATGTAGAGATGGAAGTGAAGGAAAATTGAGCCTTGGAAAATTGGTTCTTCGGGGTCGGTAAGTTGAGGAGGTTGATGCAGCAAGATCAACTTGGGTTACATTTCGAATAAATAATCGAAGGGTTCTTGTTGTGCAAGAACAAGACATGGCTATTCACATTCTTCGAAGAACATAGGTAAGTTTATGGGGTTCATTGGTGATGGAAAACATTTGGATGGGAATATTATTTGATGGAAAGAAAAAAATAAAATCTTCGCCTAACAATTTTTTTGGACAAGGATTCTTATCGGCATGCTTATCCGTTGGGGGGGGGGAAGTTGGAGTTGCAGTTTGTATCTTATCTCATCTCATCTTCATCTTCATCTTCATCTTCATCTTCATCTTCATCTTCATCTTCATCTTCATCTTCATCTTCATCTTCATCTTCATCTTCATCTTCATCTTCATCTTCATCTTCATCTTCATCTTCATCTTCATCTTCATCTTCATCTTCATCTCATCTCATCTCATATCATATCATATCATATTATTCTCCTCCTCCTTCATCCTTACAAACCAAAATCATACCTAGGTAGCTTCTTGATTCAAAGCACATTTACTACTACCTTGAATTTCAAAAGAGTGAATAGCTCACTTGCTAGACCACGACGTCTCTATCCGTAAGTGAATTGCTTTGTATGGCCAGAAAGGATCTAGGTATACGGAACCTAAATGTTCAACTAACACCTTATCGTTTACCTTTTAAGAATTAAACCTTGCAGATGGTCTTTGAGTTGTATACCTACTTTTCTGGCTGCAAGATTAGTAAGAAGTATTTCTAAATCTGGTTCTTGATTTTGCTTTCTTCCTTTTCCATCTCGTTATTATTCTTCATTCATACTTTCGCTTTGTTTCCTTTTGATCAATAGTTTCCAAGTCTTCTAGTACCTCTTCCTCACAGTATTCATGGCTTGGCCAAACCCTTTCCGTCGAAGTGATGAAAATACTCGTCATGTTTGGGGATATACTTTTCAATGGACCCCTGAGCATCTTACGGAAGAGCAGATGCATCCTATGAAGTTTTCATATGATGTTCTCGCTGAAGAATGCTTAAATCGTCTAGACAAAATTTCGCCACCCACTTCGGGAGAGTTACCGCGGAATCATAGTAGAATTCCCAATAATAAGGAAAGCCTAGAAAAGCCTAAGAGAGATTTATATGCTTTACTAAGAGATCATTCTTCAGAAGATGAGAAGCTGGGGGAACTGTGGGAAGAAGTTAATACAATTCCGGATTGGGTTGTAAGTGGTCTGGTGACCTTGATACTGGCGACTTTGCTCAAATTATATTTAGGACTGGGATCAAATTGGAAGAGGGCAGGAAGTTTTCTACAGATATGGAGGTGCTGCATTGACTGGTGTATGTTATTCATACGCTCACAATGTCATGCGGAGACTGATCTGACATTCAACAGCTTGCATATCAATCATTACTTGGCGGAATGGGTGCAGCTAGAGTTACAGAGGTTCTAGCTAGGACTGGTGGTTTTTCTACGAAGGTAAGATAGTATGGGTCTAACCTGCGTATTCTCTTTCGGTACCTTCTCTATTGGCAAATATATGCGCGGATAGCTTCACAGAGTCCCCAAAAAATAACACACTTGCTGCCATCCTACCTCATAGTCATCTGACCAAGATATAGGTAGCCAGAAGACGAATGTTTGAAACAACCCAACTCATCCTCCAAGTGACCCAATCAATCGAAGCCATCAAACCCGGCGGAACTGGCCACATTTCCTCCATAAAAGTCCGCCTGCTCCACGCTGCCGTCCGCCGGCGCATTCTCGCCCTCGCCAAAGAAAAACCCACCTACTACTCCATCTCAGACTACGGCATCCCCATCAATGACCTCGACAGTATAGCAACCATCGGCACCTTCTCCGCAACCCTCATCTGGCTCGCCTTTCCCCGCCAAGGAATCTTCCTCCGCGACCAAGAAATAACAGACTATATCGCCCTCTGGCGTCTCATAGCGCACTATCTCGGAACCCCCACATCCCATTTCTCCTCCCCCAACTCCGCAAAATCAATCATGGAATCCATCCTCCTCTCCGAAATAAAACCCTCCCCAACCTCCAAAATCCTCGCCAACAACATCATCCTCTCACTCCAAGGTCAAGCCCCCACCTACGCCTCCCGCGATTTCCTAAACGCAAATGCCCGCTGGCTAAATGGTAACCAACTCGCAGATGCCCTTGGTCTGGGAAATCCCTCGCTATATTATTGGGCTCTGGTAGCTGGTCAATGTATATTCTTCATGGGGATTAGTTATACATATAGAAGTATCGGATACTTGGATCGCAAACAGATTGCAGCACTGAGAAGGATATTACCGATGGTCATCCAAAACCCGAAATATGGTCTCGCGCGCGAAACGGATTTCGCGCTGCAGTATATCCCGGAGTTGGACACGAAGACGGAGCTGGGAGAGTATAGAGTGGAGGGGCAGCAGGGGAGTGGCATTGAGGCGAGGAATTTGAGGACGCTAATGTTGGCGGGGGCGGGTGTCGGGTTGGGGAGTTGGCTGCTGTGGAGGGG
>NGKJ01000112.1:28393-45986 GCA_002162495.1 Myriosclerotinia curreyana | reverse complement strand
TGAGTGAGGCGGGTGTGAAGTTGAGGGAGATGAGGGGGGAAATGGCGATTGTATACTTGTATACTTATATACTTGTATTTTTTGTATATTATATTTAGTGTCATAGCGATGCATATTTGCATGTGCAAATCTACAGGATTTTGTGCATCCACAGCGGGAAGAATCACAATTTGGAAACAAAACTCAAAGATATGTTTCAAAATGTTTTGTTTTTATATTCACATAATTATCACCATGAATATCTTCTTCCCCCTTCATAAATATCTATCGTACACCAACGCAATATGCCATACCATTCGCTTCCTCATGTATAACGCCACCGGTATGAAACCCCACTTCTCAACTCCTCGCAATGCCGCAAAGAAAACATAATAGCGAGGAATATCTCTTTTGCCCCATCAAAGCCAACGCCAACGAAATGCTCAAGAATCAAAATTGCCTCGCCTCGCCAACTTCTTTCATTCCATCACATCATATCATATACACATGCCCCACATCTAGAACTCCATCAACTCGACCGGCGGCCTCGCCGTGTGCGCCAAAATCGGCCTCTCCTCCTTCTCCAACGGACTCATGCCCCAATCATCCCCCGTAGTATCCTCCACCGCGATCGCCGGGAGATTGGGACTGAGCCCATGAGCCTGCGGATCATAAATGGTCGTCGTACTGGCGCTTCTCCCCCTTCCATTCTTCTCCCCATTATCGCTCATGGGACTCGCCGGCAAATCCGTGTTTGGTCTATGATGCAACTTCGCCAATGCTTCGGCCAAATCCTCGGCGTGAACTTGCTTGTTGGGCGCATCTTCCATCTTCATTTCCCATCCGTGGGGGGGCGAAGGGGGTGGCGAGATGAAGAATAATTTTCCTGCGTCGGGGAGATTCAGATGCGTATCTTTTGGGGATATGGAGGTTGGTTGGCCGAAATATACGCGGACTTGTTCGCCCATTATTTCTTCGCAGTCGAGGATTTGTCGGATGCGGATTGCGGAGGCTTCGTCGTAGAAGGAGACGATGATTCGGGAGAAGGATTTTAGGGGCGCCCAGGAATGGATGGGGGCCGAGGTGTTGATGAGGTCTTTGATGGTTTGGAGGTTGTCGGGGCGGAAGATCTCGGCGTCTTTTAGATTGGTTATGAGGAGGGTGTTGGAGGGGGGTGTGGGTTGGGAGAGAGGGGGGAGGTTTGAGAGGTCGAGTGAGAGCGATTTGTGGGAGCTGCGGCGGGAGGAGAGTGTGCTTCCTTTTGGGAAAGTTGGGGAAGTTGGGGAAGTTGGGGATGACATTTTTATAATATTGGTGTGGGTAGTGGTGGTGGTGATAGTGGTAGATAGATGTATATGAGTTGCGGTGAAGCGCAAAGTGTTGAAGTGTCCTTTGACAGACAAGTTCTTTTATTCGTCTTGTTCTTCAATTCTCTGAAAGGTTTATTCGAAAGATATTGATTATCTTGCTTGTCTTGTTTGTAGATATTTGTATTCGTTTGATTTCTAGATGAGAGAAAAATAATCAATAAAAAAAGAAGAGGGCAGACAGTTTATCTTTGTACCTGTAAAGAATTGATGCTTGATAATCTGTATCTAGGTAAGTAACTTTCCGGACATTAAAGAGTGGGTGGTCCCCGCCTACAGGGATTTGTTTTACTGTTTGCGTGGAGGCGAATTATGGCGCAGCAGCAAAAACAAAGTTTTTAGTCTTGTCGGTCTTGTCGGTCTTGTCGGCTTGGGCGTAACAACAACCTTTTGTTTTGTTTTGGTCCATGTAATTTAATAAGCTGATCATTTTTAACCAATAATATCCTCGAAGTATAAGTTGTCCAATAATGTCAAAGTGAAAGAGACTTTTGAAATCAATCCAAGAGTCCCAGCCAGCAGCCACTTGATCAAAATCTGATTTCATACCTTCATACTCGTTATTGCTCATTATTAGGCGCTTTCATCGACTTCCAAGCTTTTCGACACAACTACGAAACATCAGCAGCAATTCTTCCGGAGTGAGCGGACTCAGCGGTATTAATCTCACAAAGTCTTGAGTTCATGGTTGTTATGTACATGTGCATACGGAGTTCAATGGTTCCACTTGATCGCCCAAAATTAACCGCTTAGATTAAATCCAGCATCTTGTAGATGTCCTAACGACAAGGCCCAGATTGACGGCGGGGTTAGATGAATGTTTGCGAAAGTGCGAGATTATTGGACTCCAGCTGCCCAGACATCCTTTCTGGACAGAGGACATTCGTCTCGTCTCCTTGTCTCTTGGTGAGGGCGCAGCGGTAGTCAGTCCCTCATCATATAAGCTTGGTTATTGGTCCACACATCGTTATGATAATCTTGAGAGCCATGGTATATGGCGGGTCATGAATCATTAAAGTCAGGTGTCTACTCCAATCAAGTACAAATGGAATCAAGATCAGAAATCACGTAACTCATTTTGCAACAACCCCCNCTCCCCCTCCCAATACTCAGCCTTCCGTTTGCAAACGAGAAACGAGACAGGAAAAGAGAAACTTATGGGCAAAATGATAAAATCTCCACATTCGAACCGAAAGACCGTTTTCAATATTCCAGCAGGTCTCCTGAGTACTGAGGCGTAGTGACACACAGTCGTAAACCTTCTCAATAGATTTTCTTCGTATGAATCTTGCCTCAAGGTCTTATCCGTTGATCTTAATGTTCTGGCCCAACACAGCCTCTAATGATCCACAATTTGACATGTAGAGTAGACTTTTGAGATTATATAAGCAGTGGATAGCACAAGCGAGAGCCAGGCTCGGGTAAACTGTTCTACCGATACTCCGAGACAAGGAAGACAAGCTTGAGACAAGGAATGCACTTTAGCCTCTATCAACTGCTTATGATAATTATTGCACAACCTAAGTCTCATCACCAAACGTCTCAGCCTTGCAGACTGCCCACAGTCAAAAAAAAAACTGAATCCGTCATCAATTTGCGGCTCAGCCTATTCAGGAAATTACTTGGTGTTAGAATTGAGTTCAGCCTAAGGGTCAGTCTATCGAGTCTTCGGGATTCTGCCATCAAGCGCAAAGCAAATTCGCCCATCAGCATATTTCTTTGTCAACTCGACGAATATGGATTACGATCCCATGGTAATGGACCAGGAGTCCTCAGGGCCTCAAGTAAAAATCACAGAGGTATATCTTTATTTTGCTATAACCACCTCCAATGATTTGGAAGCTCACGCGCATTATGTCATAGGCTGGTTCACACCACGTCGATTTTGAATTATCCAACGTTGATCTCTCCTTTGCGAATTCACTCCGTCGAACCATTCTTTCAGAAGTCCCAACCATCGCCATTGATCGAGTACAAATAGAAGCCAATACGTCGGTACTAGCAGATGAATTTATTGCGCATCGACTTGGTCTCGTCCCGCTGAATTCAAAAAATTGTGACGATGTTATTTACACTAGAGATTGCGATTGCGATGGAAACTGCGAACTTTGCAGTGTTACACTCACCCTTCACGCGAGATGTACGGGTGATGAAGTCATGAAGGTTTATGCACGCGATTTGGTGGTTGATCCGCAACGTGCTAATAAATGGGTGGGAAATCCTGTCATCACTGATCCGGATGGACTTGGACCCGTCATTGCCAAGTTGAGAAAGGGGCAGGAGTTGCGCATGAAATGTATAGCCTTGAAGGGTATTGCAAAGGAACATGCCAAATGGGCACCTACAGCTGCTGTCGGGTTTGAGTATGATCCACATAACAAATTGAAGCATATCGATTTGTGGTATGAACACGATGCTGCAAAGGAATGGTACGTAAACGATCCTTTAGTGGAACCCAGAAATGATACTGACTTAGCCACTACAGGCCCAAGAGTAAATATGCGGATTGGGAAGAACCAGCCCAAGAAGGAGCCCCCTTTGATTACGATGCCGTGCCCAATAACTTCTATTTCGAAGTCGAATCGATCGGTAACCTAGAGCCCGACGCTATTATTCAACAGGGCATCAAGGTTATGCAACAAAAACTAGCTGCAGTCCTTCAGGATCTTACCGAGGGCGATGGTCAAACTAATGGTGGTGGATACGATGCGCCTCAGAGTCCGGATGTCGGTATGAATGGTCACGGTTGGCAGGACCCGGGCTATGCTACGCCGTATGGTGGGGGTAATGCCTGGGGTAATGCAGGTGGTGCGGCTACTCCTTATGGTGCTACTCCTTATGGTCAAAATGGGCAGAGTGGATGGTAAAGGGTGTCTATTCATAGGTGATCAAAGGGAACGAACATCTGTCATGAAGCATCCGATCCTCGGTTTGGTCACATAGTACTACAGATCACCAGATACCCCCCTTCTTTCTTTCTGGGCGTCAAACCTTTTGATCTCGATACAACGATATACATCGAAAGAACATGACATTACGTACCGAGCAATCAAGGAAAACATGCAGAACCTCCCTATAGACGAATGGATAAAAGGATTGGTGGATGGGGAAAATCAAAATCCACATCAAATAAAACAAAATAAAATGTACAACCAATAATTGCATACAGTGGAGGGCATCACACGGGAGGATTGGCGTTCTTAAGGATTCAACACGAGATCTAAATGATCAGGAGGGAGAAAGATGGGGAAAGTGGCATATCATACATACATATCATAGGTCCTTGTCATCCATCTCCTTTAAAGGTTGGAGATGAGATGGGGTAATCATACACAATATCAATTTCTCTCTCTCTCTCTCTCTCTTTCTTTCTTTGTTTTTTTTCATATATTGTATGGATATGTGAGATTACATTTCGTTGATATTTGAAAATATGTTATATTTATTGTGTATGTATGTATGTATGTATGTATGTATGTATGTATGTATGTATGTATGTATGTATGTATATACGTATATATATACATTTATTCATTTATTATTCATCGCTTTACTATTATTTCCCTTGTACTCGAATATAATACTTTAATACGAAGCTTCTATCTATCTACCTTTCAAATACACCCATCTAGATCATGTATATTTGTTTATATAATAATCTAGATTAAAATCAAGAATAAAATCAAAATCAAAATCCAATATTGACCAATATTGACCAATAAATACTAGATATCAATAGTAATTTATAAAAGATAATTCCGCTGTAATCTCATCATCCTCACCCCCAATGTACCTAGCCACACTCGCCAAGATGATTTCAGATAACTTATACCTACCTACCTATCTTCCTTTCGATATAAAACGCCAGATCCAACCTAGACCAATCTCACCCTATACTAAAACCCAATATGTTGCAATCCAATCCAATCCAAAACAAAACACAAATGTAATGTGTATGTATACAAGTACAAAAAGCCCACTCCGATACCCATGCGTACCCCAAACCACCCAAGCAAACTCAAGCATACCTAACAGTAGGCTGCCAAGCGCCCGGCGGCGGCCGAGGCGCCTCTCTCCACCTCCCATCCACCCAACCTCCGCCATCAGGACCCGCCGCACCTCTCACCCCCCTCGTCCCTCTTCCACTCGACATCCCAGGGGGAGCCTGCCACATCACGGGACCTGGAGGCCATCCCTGTGGTTGATTCGCCGCTCTTTCTTTCGCGAGTCGAATGGCTTTTCTCCTTCTCATTCTACCCAAAATACAACTGAGTAATGCGAAGAGAATTAATGCGCCGACGGCACAAGCGAGGCCTATAACGAGATTTTTATGTTCTTGGATCCAAGATGTGATTTCTTTACCGACGGAAGCTCCTTTGCAGTCACCGTTGGAGCATTTACCGCCGCCTTGGCAGGATGTTCCATCGAGGAAGTTTTGCTGCATTGAGTAGCAGACGTTGGCTCCGAATTCGGGCGAAGCGCAAGAGATTTGACAGCCAGCGGATGAACAAGCATACGTATCGTTGCCAGTAGTGTACGACCCCATTATGGTTTTGCACTGAAGATCGCGAGAAGTGCATTGACCTGAAGCACAGGCCAGTGAAGAAGAATTACCACAAGAAGTTCCTATCATGAGTTAGTATAGCTTTAGACGATCAGTATACAACAGAATCTTACCATCAGGAGAAGTAGCATCTATAGGACAAGTAGCAGCTGTCCCACTGCATACTTCTTGAGGATCGCATACACCTGTGCTAGCACGACATACTGTACCATTTGATGCAAATTGACAAGTGTTTGTACAGCAATCCTCATTACTGGGATCACAGACCGAATTCGTCGTAAATTTGCAAGTAGTTGGATCACAGCAACTATTGCTACCGCAACCACTAGTGCCACCACAATCACAATCTTCACCTGGTTCCACAATTCCATTACCGCATTGACTTCCAGTTATCGTGGTAATATCTTTGTTGGCTGTTAAACAATTGGTTTTAACACTATTCCTTCCAATAGCCGAACAGATATTTCCAATGGTACAAGGCGAAAATTTGGTGATGCCAGTTGCAGTACTTGGGTTCATAATATATGCCCCACCAGCATCACAAGTCTGTGCATTAAGGGGACAACATTGCTGGGCTGCAACCGTTTGACCATCAGTACAAGTTGTCGATGTACAATCATGAACTGCTCCGAATGTATGTCCGGTCTCATGGGCAAGAACCTGCCATTCGGTACTTGTTCTAACAACCACATTGGCACCACTGACAGTTTCGTTACCGGACGATGTTGAGGCTACTTGCGCATCTGTGACACATGCTTGACCTAGCCAAGCTAATCCAACAGCCTAGATGATGAAAATTAGTATGACTGGCAAATAATATCTTTTCCGTGGACATCCCGCTAAAATGACACAGCGTCGGAAAAGCAAAAAAATAAACTTACACTTCCAGTACCACAAGTACTAAGCAAAGTCCAATAAGCATTATTATCAGGTCGTTCACCCCTCCACGCAGAGAAGAGATTTAATCGATCCTGAATCGTGACACTATCACTACAACCCACATTCCATGGAGCCGACGATGCCGCAGTAGCAGGACATGCAGCATCGCTAACTGTCAGATTTTGTAGACCCAGCGTGATGTTAAAGCTATCCTCATATTGCACCGAAGCCGAGTTGATAACCTGGATGACGTTTTCTCGAGCCGTTTCGGTAGAGTTGAAAGCAGCTGTATACGTGCAATCAGTAGCTACACCCACAAGGGCTACTTTTCGAGTAGAAGGACAACCGGCCGTCGATCCGATAGTGGTAGCAAGGTTAACACCTGCAGAATTTCCACCCGATTGTGTGTCAATTTGTCGTCCGAATATCGCTCGAGTTGAAATTGATCCCCAGAACCCCTCATTTCGTTTCCCCATAGCTTCATAGTTGTTGATTGGATTCATCGAGTTGAAATTGAGTGAATCTGCTGAACATGAAGGATCTTCCCTTGCGCTTCTTCTCAAGTCCGGGTGCATGAGTCCTTCATTATCAACGGTATACCCACTCCCAATATCTGAATCCCTCCATACAACCATGTATTCCTTTCCTTCATCCGGTAGCGATGGATCCAATATATGCCTGGTAGACATAAAACTCGTCCTCGTCTGAATATGATGATGATCTCCATCTAATCTGAATGCGCCCTCAAATATAGGCTCATCTCCATCCTTCTTCACCATTATCCTCGCCCATCCTACATTGGTCCATTCCGCACCTTCATAATGTTGTAGCCATGTTGACCCTTTAAATACCCGATGCGCAGACCTATCGATAGTTTCCCGAGCCCTCACTGTTCCATCCGGGGCCAAATATTGTATCGTCGCTCCATCCGCAATAACGTCATGATTAGGCTTCAGCGAGAGCTTTACTCGTTGCTTCCCTCCATGTAATCCAAACTCGACATCAAAACTCGACAAGGCATGTACTCGGTGTGATGGAGTTCTAATATCTGGAGAATCGACATATGAGATATATGTTAAAGGATTTCTTTCATTCGAGTGTGCTTTAAGGTTAATTCATTAGCTTTTGATTATCTCCATATTTAAAGCTGTTGGCTTGACGGGAGGAGATTGTCAAAATTTGTTAAGAAATGAGGAACATACCATTTATTAAATCTGCGAATAGAGTCGTGAGTACGACTAGGGTCTTCAGTATGTACATGATCTATAGTTGTGTACAATTGTTGTGCACAAATTGTCGTTCTGTTTTGTCCTCACTCTCACTGCCTTTTCGTCGTCGCGATGGGCTGAAGCACAGCCTGATTGATGAGAGCACCAGCCCCCTTCGTATCTCAAGTACAGAACTGAAAGAACGTTTGTAACCTGACTATCTCTATCTTAACACTTTTAACACAAAAGAGTGACTTGATATATTATCGAATAATTTTTTAAAGAGCGACGATGAGAATGTTTGTTGAGAGGAAAAGTCAAATGGATGGATGACTACTCCGTCTGTTATTCGTAAATCCTTTTTAGCGTAGTTATCGTTTCAGCTCCTCAAATACTCAAACACTCAAGACTTTCTTGAGAATCTTTTCTTTTGGTATCGTAGCTATCAAAACACAAGCACAAGCACAAGCAGAAGCGTTTGATTCATTAACTTTCCAACTCTCCAAGTGTTTGAGTGATAATTGTGTTTGGTTAATAATAATGAAAAGAAGATTTTCTTTCAATTATCCAGTAGTGAGTGGCTGAGGGGTCTTGTTTACATATATCTGGGTGATTGCTTGCTTGGAAGTCCGGCAAGTGTACGGAGTAATAAATACGAGAGAGACGAGATTCAGCCAAGGGTTCAATTCTCTTGGCTTATTATCAAATTCATAATATCATACGTAGTAACTACGGGTATCTTAATCTCTCTTTGAATCTCTGCCACAGTGCCCAGAGAAATTGAGAAATTGAGTTCAAATTACCGTGTGAGCTTGTTTTCCCTTGCTGAAATTTGAATCTTTTCTCGAGCAGATAGATGGTGGCAATGTCGTGTCCTTCTTGTGGCGGAGTAACCCAACCTCTGACCTTCATCAAAGAATCATTATTATTGCCCCTCGACCCCTCCCCCTCCTAGGCCGTACAAATCCTCATCAAAGAACTTACTTACCTACCTAGTAAGAAGCTGGGGAGGTACTATCGCTTCATCTCTCCCGCTACCACCCCAAACCCCAACCCCCCCTTTCACCCATCCCACCATCCATCTCCGTTCCCCTTATCAATCTATTCAGAAGTCAGAAGTCACAAGTATGGGGGAATAGAAGCATGTATTTTGTAGTTTAGTTTTGTTTTGTTTCATCGTATGGCATCGTATCTCATCTCATCTTGTTCCTAGTCCTAGGAACCTTATCTTACCATTGTATATAGTAGACTCGGATATTCAGAAGATCCATACTGCTGCTACCTTTATATACACTTGAAGATCTCAAAACATCGGATATGATTATTTCACTACAACATTGAATAGCCTTATACTTCAACATGCACATTAAACTCATCAATAGCAAACCCTCAAAAAATAAATACAGTAGCAAGATTACAACACCAATCGCCTCAACTCGCTTATAATTCCAATGTTATAAATGAAATCGTGTTAATCGTTAAATCTCTCTTTCCTTTATAAAAACATCATATCATCTTACTCGTATATAAAAAGATATCACTCCCTCAAAAGCTCACTCACTTACAACTATATCCCCAAGAATACGATCCCCCCAATAAGCACGTTCTCACAAAGAAATCCAAGCAACATTATTCGATTCTTACAGTATTCTTATTCTTATTCGTATCCCTATCCACCACCACTGCACACCACCCACCACATCATCCATCATCCATCTCCCCTCCATCCCCATCCTTCCCATCCTCCCAAATCCCCATCCATTCCCCCAAGAAGAATTCCTCATAAGTCGTAAGAGCTGCAATCACATATCTTTCGACATTGACAGTGCGAGCAAGCAAGCGGTACATGTTTGTTATATGTATGTGTAGAGGGAGTATCATATCATATTATATCCATATAAAATCACCTAACTACAAGTCTATATCAACCCCAACTGCCTAACCCCAACTATATTAACTACATCAATCTTAATCTTAACTATATCAACCCTAACTACATCTACCCCAATTATATTAACCTTAATTACATTAACCTTAATCATCAACCCCAACTACATCAACCCCAACTATATCAACCCCAATTATATTAACCCCAACTACATCAACTTCAACTACCCAACCCCAACTACAATCTACCTTAACCTCAACTACATCAACCCCAACTACATCAACCCCAACCATCAACCCCAACTACCCAACCTCAACTACAATCTACCTTAACCTCAACTACATCAACCCCAACTGCCCAAATCCAAATCCAAATTTTATATATATATATAATTATAAAATCAAGATCCCGAACCACCTCACCACCTCACCACCTCACCACCTCACCACCTCACCACCAGCCAAGCCCTCCACTCCATTATTTAACCAAATCTCCCAAAATCTCCCAAATCTCCCAAATCTCCCAACTTACCAATCTGCCAACTTTTTTTTAAATCTCTCAAATCTCTCAAATCTACCAAATCTACCAAATCTACCAAGCACATTTCGACAACGAAAAGATCCGGCCTTTTCTCACTGCTTTCACTACTTTCACTTTTCTCACTGCTTTCGCTTTTCTCATTGCTTTCACTGCTTTCACTCCTTTCGCTTCTTATCTTACCAATCCAATCCCATCCCATTCCATCCCATCCCATCCCATCCAATCTCAATCCATTCCCATTCTCATTCCCATTCCCGTTCCCAATCCCCATTCCCGATTCATATTTTACCAATCAATCAAATCAATCAATCAATCAATCAATCAATCAATCAATCAATCAATCAATCAATCAATCAATCATGCAAAGCAGCAGATTAATTAAAAAACATAGTATAACAGAGTCCTTCAATTCATCAGACTAGCGTCGATATACTAACAAGAAGAAGAAGAATAATAACAAGAATAACAATAATCATAATAATATAGTAATAATAACAAATACAACAATGACCTAACCCCTGATATCCCATCCCCACGAAAGACCAACCGAAACCAAAGATTCATTCAAAAAAAAGATTTCCCACAAGAGTGATTCCCCAAGAGTGATTCCACCCCAAAGTGGCAAACACACTCCTTCCTCCCACCCTCGAAAATATCCCATTCCTCTGCCGTTTACCCCTCGTGCTTTACTTCTTTCTAGCGCTATGAACGGTATCGATGATCTTCTCGACTACGGTTGGATCCGAGAGCTGGGATTCATGTTAGTTACTATGATTAATCTGAAGATGACTGAAGGATCAAAACATACCGTAGAAATGTCACCCAATTGATCTTCTTCACCAGCCAGAATCTTTCTCAAGATTCTACGCATAATCTTACCACTTCTAGTCTTGGGCAAATCCGGAACAACAAATATTGCCTTGGGAGCAGCAAATGGACCGATACTTTTTCTGACTTGTAGAATGAGATCTTTCTTTAATTGATCGTTGACTTCATTACCATCTTTAATGGCAACGAAAGCATTAACTGCTTGTCCGGTGAGCTCATCGTTAATTCCGACGACTGCGGCTTCGGCAACGGCATGATGCTCGATTAAGGCGGCTTCGATTTCCGCAGTTGAAAGACGATGTCCACTAACATTGACAACATCGTCAACGCGGCCTCGGATCCAGTAATAACCTTCGTGATCACGTCCTGCCCCGTCACCGGTGAACTGTATCATATCAGTAAGCCGTGAGGAGAAATTGATATGGGGAACCTACGTAGTATCCCTTGTAGACATTTAAGTATGTGTCCATATACCTCTTGTGTGCACCCCAAACGGTACGAGCCATACTAGGCCATGGTTGCTTGAATGCCAACACACCCTCGACATCGTTTCCGTAAATTTCCTCTCCAGAAACAGGATCAATGATTGCAGGCTCGATCCCGAAGAATGGAAGAGATGCACTACCAGGCTTAGTAGGGGTAACACCTGCGAGAGGAGTAATGACATTGGAACCGGTCTCGGTTTGCCAGTAAGTCTGCACATATGTTAGTATTGATTTCAATGGCCAAAATCAGACTTGACTCTTACATCAACAACGTGAGCTTCCTCCTTTCCAACAATCTCGAAATACCACTTCCAAACTTCAGCAGCAATTGGCTCACCAACTGATCCCAAAACTCTCAAATGCTTCATGTTTGCCTTGACATGATGATCACCAGCACGCTTCAATAATCTAAGTGCTGTAGGAGCAACATAGAATTGTGTGACTTCGTGTTTCTCGATAACATCCCAATATCTGGAGAAATTTGGGTACGCAGGAGTCCCCTCGAACACAACAGTTGCGACACCAAGAAGAAGAGGTGCGTAAACAACATATGTGTGACCGGTAATCCATCCGACGTCACCACCACAGAAGAATTTATCTGAGTCGTGAATATCGAATACATACTTTCCAGTAGCTGCCGCACCCAAAAGATATCCAGCAGTTGAGTGCATAACACCCTTTGGTTTTCCGGTTGATCCAGAGGTATAGAGTAAGAATAATGGATCTTCAGAGTTCATTGGCTCTGGAGCAATATATGATGGCCATTTCTCGACCTCCTCATGCCACCACCAATCACGACCTTTAGTCATTGGAACTTCAGCCCCGGTACGTCTGTAAACCAAGCAGTGCGTGACATCAGGGCATTGTTTCAGCGCATCATCCACAATCTTCTTTGTGCCGATCAATTTTCCACCACGCTTGCCCTCATCCGAAGTGATGACAACTTTCGATTGAGCATCAATAACTCTATCTCTAAGGGAATCGGATGAGAAGCCAGCAAAGACAACAGAGTGAACTGCACCAATACGCGAACAAGCCAGGAAAGCAATGACAGCTTCAGGAATCATGGGTAAGTATATCGCAACAGTATCTCCCTTTTTAACTCCCATTTGTTTGAGAACATGTGCCGTTTTGCAAACTTCTCGCAAAAGCTCGCCATATGTAAGAGTACGACCATCGGTGGTCTCATCGGCTTCGTATATGATGGCTGGCTTATCTGGGTTCTTAATCGCATGACGATCAACGCAATTGTATGAAGCATTCAGTTGACCCTCTAAGAACCAAGCGTTGTCGCCACCAATGAAAGATCCGCTATGAACAGTCTCGAAATCTCTTTGCCAAGTTAGAAGCTCACGAGCCATTCTTCCCCAGAATTTGTTGGGCTCCTTAATCGATTCATCGTACAGTTTCTTGTATTCATCGAGTCCTGGAAGGATTAGCTTCCTCGTCTTCTGTCAAGAGGGAAAAGGGATCTTTACCACTTAAATGAGGTCTGCTTGGATGCTCTGGATAGAATCATTAGTATTTTGTATTCATCAAGCAATATGCGAACTCTCGTGGATCACAGAATTTAAAAGCTTACTGGCAAACATTTTTTGCGGGGGGTCTGTAGGCGCATGAGGGGTCAGTAAAAAGTATGAATGTGTTACGGACAGCTTTGATTTTTTTTAACATACGGAAAGTGTCGACATTATGAGCCTCTGCTACTACTGGAGTAGTTGGTTTTACGTTTCCTTCAGACATTTTTATGTTATGGATTGGGATGTTGTTGTAAGGTAAGGATTGAGATGAATGTAAAGGTTGCAGTTGCAGTTGCAGCGCAGGTCGCAGGTCCGCAGGTCCGCAGGTCTATACCTACACCCCGAGCTTGCCGCAATGCGGGGTCGTAAAAAGGTACCCTACCTAGTGGCTCTCTTTCTTTGTGTTTGTTCAAGAAGTAGGTAGTGACGAAATGCCAATACCGGTAGTTATATGGTCAGAATGGGGTATCTTTTAAAGAAGAGTGAATATGAAGAAGAAGAAGAAGAAGAAGAAGAAGATTGAATCAAGTGATCAAAACTAAAAGAGATCTTTAAGAGGTGGAAGAAGAGAATGAGAATGAGAATGAGAATGAGAATGAGAATGAGAATGAGAATGAGAATAATGTGAGATAATTTGAGAGGGAATCGGCTGAGTCTTGTAGCTGTACTCAAGTAGCTGTAGTAGTTTTGAATTCGGAGCAATGGACTTGTTGTGTAGCTGACAACTCAAGGTAAGTACTTTTTGTGTAATTTATTATTACCCCCCGGTTAATGAATGATTAACTTGTATTTCTTATTGATTTTTCCCCTCCTTTTTTTGATTGGTTCTAATTCTTTTTCTTTGTTACTGCTTATTGCTGATTTCGTTCGATATGCTTATTATTTTGGTTGATTCTTTGAATCCTTTCCACCGAAGCAGCTAAAAAGCTACCACCAAGTGAGAAGCGAACTCACTCATTATTATTTATCTCCCCTCTTTCCTTTCCCCCTGCCATATTATTGCAAAGCATGGCTTTACTAGGAATGTGTGGGGTCAAGTGCATATAAACTAGGCAAGCTTTTGTATTTGCATTTGCATTTTGCCTTTGTAGTACTAAGGTTAAGGAAGGAATTGTAGATCTTGTAACATATTCAGGGTGATAAACGAGATTTTGTTGATGCATCTAGACACGTTATTGCTCATCTAAAAACATCTAAAACATCTAAAACATCTAAACTTCGAGAAGAACTCGTCATTATTTCAACTCCCATATCACTTAATATCTAATAGATATTAGAAAAGAAAAAGAACAAGTTCCTGATGGCTTTCTTTCAAGCATTCCCCCACGTAATAATCCCTTCAAATCTCCAATCACATTATAATGAATGCAAACCATAACCCCGCTGCAAGTTCTATAGGTATTAGGGGGGAAGCTAAAAGTGGAAAAGTATAAAAGTATAAAAGTATAAAAGTTTACCCTCGGTTCAACAGTTGGTCCCCCTTTGAGGCTTTGACAGAAGTTGTGATGCCGATTTCGGCTTCGGTTGAGTATGGGTAGTTAGGTCGATACATTTAATATTATTCATTATTATTTCTATGCTTCTGTCAAACGCGCATTGCCAAGATGTAGTATTTAGACAAGGGTTTGTTTATTCCGAGGTCAGCATTTATTCTTTGGGTCCGAAAATACCACCCACCTACATGTCGTGTAACTAATCTACTACTACCTACCTAGGTAAAAAGAAGAAGGGCTGACTCTTGGAGATTCTTAGGATAACGTCAGATTTATTATCTCGGATTAATTATCTTGGCGCTTATTACTTTTTCGATTTTTCTTTCCGTGGAACTATCCGATTCATGAATCACGGGGATTTACGGACGGCATGGCCATGGTGGACTAGCCTGTAGGTATAATAAATAAGTTTCCGTCGTGAGAGCGGAATGCTAAGGTAGAGGTAGTATGTGAACCAAAGTATTCCCATCTCAGCGCATGTTTCGAATTATTATCAAAATCGTGGTATTTTGACTAGTATCATCATAGAACCACAGTTTGATAAAGCACGTCTCCTCTGGGATTTAAAAAAACTGTCATATATCACAATAATAGAGTAATATGCTCGAGATTCCTAATAGGGCACTCGTGCACTGGTTCTGGAACAGCCTTCTTTCTTGGCAAGATTGATTGATTTGGGGTACCAATAGTTTGGTAACCCGTGACACAGGCTAATTACAGCATCGTGTTGCGAAATCACCATGCTGTGTTCTGCCTGCCAAGTTGTAATCGAGATGAGCAAATCCGTGCGGTTGCTGTATGGTTAAGGCTCGTGGAGGTTAATGCCTCCATGACCGCGAAACCCTATAGCTTAATAGGTAGATGCAGCGAACCGTGGTTGGAGGGTTGGACTTGCCAGTAACTGAGTAGAGTTTGAGCCAAGCAAGAAGTTTTTCAATACATCTTGTTGCAAGTTGCAAGTTGCAACCGATCATTGACCGCTTCACCGATCAGTTTCGGAGTTGCCGTCGTCTGGGAGAGGGACTTTGGTTAGATTGAGAATCGCGAACGAGAGCTTATCATAAGGACTTCTGAGTAGGAGTACCTTTACTCGTTAGAGAGAGGTCTTTTAAAGGGATTTTTATCTAATTTTTTTAAAATAGATAAAATATGCTAATGTTTTAGTATTTTCTTAGTATTATTTTCATCAAAATTTTGTTCAATTTTTGGTACAGTTTTAGCAAAAACAAGGCTTGATTAAGCTTAGCTTATATGTAGAGTACATAATCTCTTTTTAATAAGAAGGCTGATTTTGGGGGTGGGTGGGTGGAAGGGTTAGCTTTTTTATTTTTATCTAATTAAAAGACTAGTTTAGATTTATAATAATATAAATCGAATAGAGGCCCTAGTAATAAATCATGTTTATCCCGCCAGTCGCTTATCGAGACCAAGTCGGTGAGATGCATCACGCATTTTTGTTCGAGAATGTCACGCTGCTCTTCTAGGATCAGGGCGGTTAGAGCGGTTGAAGCGGCACGCGGGTATTAAATGGTTAGGGCTACTAGGAAGTTATGCTGGAGAATCTTCAGGGCTGATAGAATCTGGATATGGAATAATACACTCGTGCCCGATGCTGTAAGCTCATGCTGCAAGAATTCCTTAAGTATATTCGGTTCACCAATCCTTTACCTAATCCTGTCCCCCAATCTCAACCTCACATCTCTGTTTTGTCCTTCTTTCCACCACTTCCTCCCTATTTCTACAATTTCCATCACCGCATCAATAATTGCCACTAGAACATCGGGGAGTCAGTATTGCTTATTGGGGAAAGAATTCGAAGGAGAATGGGGAGTTTTGATTATATTAGGAAGAAGGAGGGCATGGAATGAAGATAAGCAGATCCAGTTCTGGGAAAGGGAAAGACGATTGTAATGGTTGATATAGACGTCTCCAAATCTCTAGACAAAACACGCTTGTTTATCTCAAAGCTTTTGGCATTCAAGAAAGAGATTGTACGCGCGGGTCGACTCCGCCACTTAGTCAAGGCGGCACACGATCGCGAAGACATTGGTTGGTGAGTTGTATTTGGGGCTAGGTCATAGCATCACAGTTGGTCTTGATGGCTGGAACTTTATTCGCGAACTTTATTCTCCTCTAGAGTCGACTTAAATACTTTCTACATCTAGAGCCTTTCACATCTCCCGTCAGTATGAGGGACTTCCTAGATCTTACTTTGCAACGGCAGCCATAGTCCCATTAGATAAGGAAATCCTGACAACCTTTTGTAATAGTTGAATCGCATTTACTAATTCAAGAGTGCTAAAAAAAATATGTTCGGTAAATTCATTAAATTGTTTACCCATAATCGAGTGTGAGGTCAAAGCTGATGCTAATTATAATCTGGATTGATGGCCAACGAAAGAATGAGAGAGGCCGGAAGAACTCTGCTCCATGCAATATGGAGCATTATTTTTTATTCCTTGATAGCGAACGGGATTGGAACACCTCCAGGAAATCAGAAAGTGCATTTGAATATCTGGTCCTTGGCCCCGGGTAGGGTGCGCTTTATAGTATTGGATTATCCATCATTACTTATATATAAACCATTGGAGTCCTTTTCATTGGTTTGGAAAATAGTTTAAATTCCGGATGGAAAATCGCCTATCATACATAACCATTCCCCTCCCCTCCCCTATCTCTTATATCCCCTCTCCTCTCCTAATCCCCTCATCACACATCACACACATCATCCCTCTATCCCCTCTAACCACCAACCTCATTCCCCCCACCATAACCCATCTTCCTCCTCGCATCCTGCGTATCATCTTTCACCCCATCTTTCTTCCCATCTCCATCCCCACCC
>NGKJ01000112.1:10462-25381 GCA_002162495.1 Myriosclerotinia curreyana | reverse complement strand
TTCTAAGGGAACCAGATAAAAATCCCCTCAAAAGACCTCTCTCTAACGAGTAGAGGCATTGGTACTTTGTGACGGTTCATAGTATAACTTCACATCTACGGATGTCCCCTCTTGTTTCCTCCATATCAATTTGTATATAAATAATAATATATCTTCAACTATAATTCAAGGGTGTGAGAATCATCAATTTCCTCAAGTGCCAGGGATACCGGTATTCACAAGCCGAAAACTTTTTTCCCTTCCTATCTCACATCTAACATTAGCAATCAGCCCTAATCTTCCCCATTTTTCTTCCTGTTTACTTTTTTTGGTCTATCCACTTTTTTCCTACTATCTCTCCCCTCCACTACTCCGCCAATTGGATATCTTTTGTTCCATCCCGTCCCTCGTTCTCCAATTCCAGTCTTCTCCTCCACGCAATCGGAATGAA
This sequence comes from Myriosclerotinia curreyana, assembly GCA_002162495.1. NCBI lineage: Eukaryota > Fungi > Ascomycota > Leotiomycetes > Helotiales > Sclerotiniaceae > Myriosclerotinia > Myriosclerotinia curreyana. The sequence continues at coordinate 24,951 of NGKJ01000112.1, read as the reverse complement.
CCTCGAGGAGAAACTTTCAGATAAAGTGGAACAATGTCGAGCGGGAAACAAAGTGTGGGAGGAGTGGTGAAAGCAGACGTCAAGCCAGAGGTTGTAAGATACCCGTTTTGGTTTGGGGGTAGTGCAAGTTGTTTTGCGGCATGTGTTACTCATCCATTGGATCTTGGTATGTGAAGTTCTTCTTTTAATATGGGAACCCTGGCTGTATGCGCGAACGTCTTCTAATTATGCTCTAGTTAAGGTATAATTTCCTCCGCATGAATGCGCGAATGCCAACTCTTTCTCATTTCCAATACTAAACAAATCCCATCGCCAGGTCCGATTACAGACACGATCCGGCAATGCGCCAAAAACTATGGTTGGCACATTCGTGCACGTCTTTAAGCACAATGGTTTCGTTGGACTTTATTCTGGACTCAGTGCTTCTCTTCTGCGTCAAATAACATATAGTACCACTCGATTCGGTATCTACGAAAAACTCAAGACAAATTTCACATCAGGAAACAAATCACCCTCCTTTCCCACTCTTATCGCCATGGCCTCCACTTCAGGTTTTATGGGCGGAATCGTAGGAAACCCCGCTGATGTACTGAATGTACGCATGCAACATGATGCTGCGCTCCCAATTGAACAGAGAAGAAATTATAAGAATGCTGTGGATGGGTTAATACGCATGACGAAAGAAGAAGGGTGGAAAAGTTTGTTCCGTGGTGTATGGCCGAATAGTATGAGAGCTGTCTTAATGACTGCTTCTCAATTGGCTTCATATGATGGTTTTAAACAGCTACTTATCGGACATACATCAATGGAAGATGGACTCTCGACACATTTCACCGCTTCATTCATGGCGGGATTTGTGGCTACCACAGTTTGCAGCCCGGTAGATGTGATCAAGACAAGAATTATGAGTAGTCATGAAAGCAAGGGATTGGCGAGGCTTTTGGCCGATGTGTACAAGGTTGAAGGAGTCGGTTGGATGTTTAGGGGTTGGGTCCCAAGTTTTATTCGCTTAGGTGAGTTCTAACTGTGCCTTTCAAAGCTCAAGACAAGAAAATGAAAAGTGCAAGGAATAAGAAGGAGGTGGAAAAGCTAATAAAAGGGAATGATAGGACCTCACACAATCGCAACATTCCTCTTCCTCGAGCAGCACAAGAAAATGTACCGATCTTTAAAAGGAATCAATGAACCCGAAGCCACGGCCATCTGAACGAACTCCTTGAGGTTGGTCTCCCAGAACGATCAATCTCAAATATGCCTGGTCCAGTCTTGGATATAGGCTTTCCCTTGCAGAAGTGTTAATAGATGACGTTTTACAAACGACACCTCATTTATAAGGGTGTATTCCCGCTTTTCACTTGGCAATCTGATCTCAACGAGTCAGATCAAACCAGACGATCACCTCACAAAATCCTTAGATTAACGCACACTTTATTTCTTTCGCAACACCTAAATAACTACGAACCTACATAAGTTCCTCATTCTCTCCCGGTATATAGACCTACCTAGATATAGACACTCATCGGCAACATCTTCGGCGTTGATGGATAACGATACAATACGGATAGATTCCTTTATAGACTGTATTGGATAGCATAGATGGATACATGGCTTCTCATAGATTAGATTCTAGATCCGCAATGAATGGCGTCTGAATTTCCTCGAGTTTCAGTGTGATTGCAATGGATGGATGGGTCCATTGGGAGCAGTTTGTATAGTCACCTACTTGTACATATCTAGTACATACATTCAATTACATGAAAATACCTCCTGAAATTATTATGTGTACCTGAAACATTGACACAGGATAGGGTCTCCACGATTGAGGATGTTTAAGGAGGGAGAAAATCCTGAGAATGCTCCAATTAGTTGAATGGAAATATTTGTGGGCTCTTGAAATCACAATTGTATTGGCGGAAATCAATACTCTATATTAACTATGCAAAGAGTAGCAGTTCAAGAAAGTAGAAACGGAAACATATCCATCTTGAAACTAGCGTCTAGAAAGAGCTAATTTCTCAATTAATATTATATTTTTAGCCAAGACCCAAGTGAAAACCATCAACGCCATCTGAACGATTCTATCTTGCGGTCCTACCCTCATCCTCAGGGCCGAGGTTGAATCTGGTATCAAACTCGTGAAAGAAGTCATGAACTCGGCGCTCGGTATGATCAGAACCTGAATATTATGAATGTATTATTAGCCTGGAGTCTCCAGAATCCACTTATTTGTCCTAAGCTGTAGAAAGTTCATTTCGTTTACTAGCGCCATCCAATTCATCTGTTGATTATATCTTCATATAGAGCGAAATAAAAATCTCCAAGCAATTCAAACCTAAATAGAAGCTCGACCACCCCTCGAAGTCGACCCAGTTTCCGTTTCAATCATCCCGGCATCAGCTAACTCACGCTTTCTGGCCTCATTTTTTAGCCGAGCTAGGCGTTGTTCAGAGGCTGCGAGTTCTTGGGCTGGAGTGGGTATGTACCCGGAAAGTTGATGGAGGAAGTGGAGGCGTGTGGCGGGAATGGACTGCGATGGGTTAGATATATGGGTCAGGAAAGAGCACAGAGGAGGCAGAAACATACTTCGTTTCGGGCTTGGGCGTGCATCATTAATAACTCGGGATTGTCGAGTACGCTTACAGCTTCTCTTCGCGCTATGACGCTGACATATGATTCGTTCCCGAATCTGAGGTTTGGTTTAACATTCCATATTAGCATAGAATCATCCTATCCCGTCATCTCCGCAATCGTATTCCCTCTTGCCTCTGTCCCATCACCTTGAACCCCCGCCCTCAAGGAGTCTTCCTGTGGGGTTCCCACATCTACACAGACCCATCACCAGATAAAATCGTCAAGAAACCAGATAATATGAATCAAAAAGAGAAATGAAACATACGAATCATAGCTCTTTCCAGTTAATTCCTCATCCGAAGATTCATCTTCATCATTAACACTATCGGGTTCTTTGTTCCTTGCTTGTTGATCTTGTTTTAAACGGGTGAAGGTGGAGGGTTGGGAACTGGAGGCGCGGGGTTTTTTGGCGCCGCTGTTGGGTTTGGATGGGGGTGGAAGCCGAGAGGGGGTATTGGTAGGAGGGCCGATGGGGCCGAGGGGGTTATTCATTGTGGGTGGCTTGTGGAGATTGGTGGGTTGATGGTATGGAATTGGGAGAGTGGAATTTACGATGTTGGTTTTGATATGGATGTGGATAGAATATGAAGGCTATTGTGAGTTTTAGAGTTCAGAAGCTACCTATACATACGTAGGACCTACTAGGGAAGGAGCAAGCGGGGTGATATTGACAGGGTATGACGGGGCTGATGCGCTACACTATAGTGGGTAAAGCGCTATAATTACTAAGCTTTTGTTGTCACCATAGCGCTTTAATGTTAACCATAATCAGACGACATCTCATTTGTGGCATGGCGATGAGAAGTAATCCTCTTGGCATTGACTTTGGAAGTTATGATGGTGACATAATTCGAGGAGAAGATAGAATATTTCAGTCGGGACCAAAAAAGTAAACATTGTCCGAGTTGGAAACGTTGTATTCTAGGTGACTTTGATGGTTGGAGTGTACGTCAGATGAAGGAGTATTTTCCACCTCATTGCAACTCTGCTGCGGCTTGTACGGTTTGGAATATTCCAAATCGATTTTATTGAAGGGCTTCATTTATGAATGCTTAGTCTTTTTTCTTCACAAAAATCATGTTGTCTTCTGCTACAAGATTATTAGACCCCCATGAAGGGAAATCCATGTTGTATAGCTTTTTGTTGGCTCGAGATTGATGCTTCTAGTCTCGTATGGGAGCCTGAGTAGATTCCCTCATCGCTAACTTTTGCTGTTGCTGCCAGGGCACCAAGTGGATTGTCTGCTTCTATTTCACTATGACCCCGTCACGCCAAACTGTGATGGCTGGTACTGACAGCCAAATGTGTGCTACGAAACGATGATGGGGCTCAGCTCATAGTCAAGGGTCAATCTGACTCCTCCCAACGTTAGCCTTTCCTAAATCTTGCTGCCAGTCATCGTTCAAACCCAGGCTGGATATCCTACTCAGCATTTATCGCAGCTACCGAACCTACTGTCCTGGCATACGGGTCTGAATGTAATAATCACTGAGGTGGGTAATATTCAAACACTTGGATTTTTTGCACGCGCTGAAATGCATTGGCATCTACGTTCTGTGAATATGACCAGTGTTCGAATATTTTACTCTTATTGAGACAAAATTTCGTCTATCGATCGCTACCCACACTTTACACTGGTACATGGCGGTCAAAAAATCCGGTATTCATGGAGATTTGATGCACCATATCGGGGCTGATGCAATATTTTACACTTCCTTTCAGTTCCAAAAGATTACAATTATGGTGGAACAAAGCCCATAGAGTACTGCACTCCCTATAAATTCATTCTTAATTGCTGAACACATTTGAGAATTTCTATATGAGGAGGTCAGGATTGTTTGGTCGATAATTCCTACAAGACACAACAGACTCTGCTGGAGTTCATTCCATAGGTTTTTAGGATAACCGAACATTTGCTCTTATGCAGCTTTCCATAGGTATGCATGCAATACCTGTAGCTCTCAAAGAGTCTTTCGGAAGATCTTCGGTGTGAGATACTTTTGTCGAACCACTTGCTTCAACATGTAAAGACTCATTCACTTTTGGTCTACCAATTATGACTGAGAGCTTGCCCTGAACAGGTCCCAAATAGGTATCAGGGCTTCGAAGCGAAGGTATTGATAAAACTATATTGACAGTCCGTTTCAGCTCCCCATCAAAACCTCTTCCTCTCCTCTTCTCACCATCACAAATTTATTGAAAATATGGATCACTCACCCCAAGATATCAGACGCCATGGAATTAACTCAAAACGTGAGTCCTTTATAAATATCTACTTGATGTCTATTGTTTGGACAGAAGTACTGACATTGTCCAATAATGGTAGTCGATTGGAACGACTCGGAAACCGAAATCAATGGAACTGAAGAAAGCCTGCTGGGTTGTGAGTGAAATCTTTCTACAAACTATGTCTCATGAGAGTTCCTAATTTTTCCAATCGAATAGCACACAGTTCAAATGACCGATATCTCGGCGCACTAAAGATTGATTTGGCTGCTGGCATGTTTTAATTTTATTTCACCTTCCTTGAGTGAGCAGAGTTTTGATTTCCCAGCTGACAACAAGCAGGATTGTCTGATATTCGAATCAAAGTTGAACAAGAGCACAAAGGTTTGTTTTATCTCTGATTGAATCAAGGCTCCTCGCAATTAACCTACTATTCAGAGTTTCTTGAATTGGTCGCGCAAGGACAAGTCTTCAAGATGCAGCCAACTCAAGAATTCGCATACAATGTGATGCGCGGTAAGGGTCTCGGTACCCAGCCTGTATTCCCACCACCAAGAGCTCCCCTTGGAGCTGATGAAGATTACAGACAATTGCAGGACATTGAAGAGTACATCAATTATTTCCTTATCTCGTTGTCAATTCTAATCCTCATTCCCTAGTAATCTACAATCTGGCGCCAAGTACTATAGAATCGCTCCAGAATCCGACTTTACAAAAGCTACAGCGCCCGACGAACTTGCAGAAGGGATCAATCGAATGGCCATTGAACAGGCTCCAAGATGCGAAGTTGTTCTCGATTTGAAAGGTGACGAAGGAGAAACCAACAACCACTACAAGGGCAAACAAGTCTGGGGAAACTTTGGTTATCTCAATGTCAACGGAGTCTGGGTAGATCCTGACAGTGAGAAGGATTTGGCGCATGCATTTAGGGGTTATCCAGCTTTGTTACCTGAGGAACTTGAAGGTGCAAGAGCAAAGGATAAGCGAATAATGAGCCCGGCCCAGCTGGATGACTTCTATGACTTCTTCAAAGAATATGTCTCCGACGACGAAGGAGATCCTCGGGATAATCGAATGTCGCCAGAGGACTTTAAGAAAATGATACGTGGTACAGCCAGTGAGGGAAAGGGTGATACTTGGGCCCGGGCAGTTGTCGCTCCACAAGTAAGCACATCGCATTACCTTCAATTTGCGGGTTCCTGATATCCCTTGAAATAGGAGAAATATACAGAGAGACGTCGCGAGCCACGAATTCCTAAAGCTCATTATGGAAGCGATGACATGTTGCCACCACAAATAGATATGGATACTGGCAGTTATTTCTCCGGCTTTGGGAGTGACAATTCGGATACGGCCAGCCTTCTCATATCGGCAGCCGGTTAGTATCTTCTCACCTCTTATGTGATAATTGATGGCATCTAACACTGTGCTTGATAGGCGTTGATATTCTCCGAAGACCCGAGCACTTCAACCGCATGGACCCTCAAACTGATTTGAACATACTTGCTGAAGCATATGGCAGCCCCAATGCTTTTAAAGATGACAGCGGTTGGTCTGATACCACGACACTTCCTGTGTTCAATTCGGTGAGTTCGGATACCCTTGATACTATATTACCCTTGAGACACTGACAAAAAAGTAGAAAGCAGCTGCCAAAGCTATAACTGGTGATGTTCCTGGTCTCACTGACAACGAACGCGAAGCATACCTGGCTGAAATGACACTTAGGGGAGAGGCACATTTCCAACATAGCCAATTGATGGCAACAAGTAAAGACGACATCAAAACAGAGAAAATGATCGCCTTCAACGGATTAGCAGGTTGTATGAGGGAGCTTTATTTCATCAAGAAGTGGTTAAAGAACAATCCTACAAAAGCCAACCATGAAACCCGCAGATTGGCGCATTCCATCTCTTTGGAGGAACCATTCAGACGAGCTGAACACAACATGATCATCAAAGAGGATACCGCTTCCATGACTGCCGCTGATCCATCTATTGATGCTCTCAGTCCCGAAGACCGCACCTACTTGCGTTTAATTGAGGATATCTATCACGGCACCAATAATCTCACTCTACATCTTCAAAACCAGGTGATGGCCTGGAGCAACACCAAGGCTGAAATTGAGCTAAAGATCGGCGAATACTTTTTCTTGCGGGAGCGAATTATGGCGGCCTCTGGAATGACTAACGAATTCATCCAAGGTCTTGTTCCTCTCGGTGTCCCTAAAACTCCTCGAGTCAACTTGTGAGCTTCTTCCTGGCTCGCCTGAGCATATCTTCGTCGTTGGTTGCTATATCATTGCTTGTCACTTCAATATTTCGACTAGAATTTTGCTTCGACTCTCGACTTTTATGTGCCCAGCTTCGTCGATATTCTCAGCAACACCCGGATTTTCGTTACATGTATTCAGAGGACTAAAATACTTGATTCTTTTTACTTATTTCTTGCTATTGCTCTCTACAACTTGCTCGCCATGGCTCCAATATTCTTCATGACAGGCGTACTCTGTCAGTTCACGATAAAGAGTGAAAGTATCAACAACCAAATCCCCTGCTATTTCTTCGCCAGTTCTTCATCCTCGTTTCTACCTTTCGTCTTCGGGTCTCTGGATACATTACGGTATGCCTCATCTCAATATACACTCTTGTGCATAAATTCCTCCATCCTGAAGTCAAGAGCTCACTGTATTATGGGTTTTACATCTGCGTTGCTCTCGCTTGCCTACTCAATTATGATACCCTGGGTTTCGCATGGAATGGATGGATGGTTGACACGTCTTCTTTCTTCTTTCTTTTCTTCCCTTCCTGTTATCTCTTTTATTTTGATTCTCAATTACAGGTTTTCATTTTCTTGTTTTACGGATGGGATGTCCGGCGGAAAGTAATGGTGCTGCATTCAGTATTAAATTTTTATGAGGAATGCTGGTAATCCTGATGATGGCAGTTATGGATGGCAATGCAATGCAATGCACTTGAGAAGTTCAGTACTTTAAATGGAGTATATGCTGATCGAGAATATTGCGTTGCTTGCATTATGGAGGATAGGGTTCTTATTTTTTTCCTTTTTTCCTTCTTTGATTTGTTTGATACGGTTAGGGGTGATAAGATAGATGGGTGGTTTCTCTTCATGTGGTCGGGTCTAATGCTGCTGGATTAGCATAAATGGAATACTATTCGCTGTGTTCATGGATTGCTTTAGTGATAACGGTGCTACTTCTGTATGTTTGCATGTTTGCGTGATGTATATGTGTAGTGTGAAAGCGTGACGCTCATATGTTTCTGCTCTTCGTATTCATCTCTGGAGCGAAATTGGGATACTGGCGGAGGAGAGTTGGCGGCTGGTCGATGGATTATGATTTCAGATGTCTTAACTATGGTTACGGTACGGTACGGTAAGCTTGTGAGATCTTGGACCAATCTCCACAGTAACATTTATAGGCGAGGTGAGGTGAGGGGGGAGCGATGAGGTGAGAGATGTATAAGCCGTGTACAAGGGGCATGTGATTCTCAACAATATTCGACTTTCGACTTTTTACTGGCAAAGATGATTAAATTTTGGCGTAGGAGGAAAATGTTTTGGGTGGAATATTCAAGGAACAGGATTTCTGAAGCCATTTTGAGAGAACCAAGATATAGAGATCCAATTCCTTCAGTAAGCATACCGATCTTTCAATATAGATATGATACTAATGTAAAACAGACTGGGAGGGCCTTCTATTGCGAGCTTTCGTATGTAGTATACCTCCTAAAACAAGGGAGAGTGGCTGTATGGTAGTAAGAAAAGGTATTACAAGAACAGTGACCGTATAAAAGCACACGGGTCAAAGTTAGTTGAATTTCATCGAGTACGTATATTCGTAGAAGATTCACAGTAGAGCTTGTAATTAGTGGTTTCATTATATATTCATTCGATTCATTCTTTTCCTATATCTGAAAAAGAAGAAAAGTCGTGAGTGACATATACAAGACGATGCAGAGAAATCCTGCAAATGCTAGGCCAGCCCATACATATTTTACCCCAAGACCTGTCATATATTTATAGAGAGGAGTGAGCTGATTCTTTCGTCATACAGCTTACAGTCATTATACATTCCAACGCCATGCTTTTTTGTCCTGCTCGAGTACGGATGCTCGAGTAGACCTGATCGTAGCCCCATTTCTAATTATACACTTTGTACATCATCATGATTCCTCGGCCTTATTTTTCGTTCCTTTCTCTCATGTATCCACGGGATATGTGCGTTCCTCACCCATGCGCCGCGCCATGCTAAGTTTGCGTTCCGCAAAAAAAGTAGAATTTATTTAAAGTATTCAAGGGTTCTTGACGACTCCGACCTTAGCAGCTCTCAGTATTCTTCCGTTGAGCTTGAATCCCTTTTGCTGAGTGTGGAAAACTGTTCCATCCTCCTTCCCTTCCACAGGAGTCATGAAAGTAGCCTCGTGTTCATTTGGGTTAAATTTCTCGGCTCCCTCTGAAGGATCGAATCTCTCCAAACCGTGTTTCTTCAATGTCGACATAAGGATATTCTCGGTCATCTTCAGACCCTCGTGTAATGTGACTAAGTCTTGTTGATGCTCATTTCGTTCTTCGGCAGTAACGGAGAGCTTCTCTGCGGGAATGGTGGTAAGGGCTCGGTCGAAGTTATCAACGCTTTCGACGAGATCTTTGGCGAATTTTTGAATGGCGAAATCTTTAGCAGCTTGCATATCTCGCTTTGTACGCTCTTGAAGGTTGCGGAAATCGGCGATGGAGCGAAGGAGCTTGTCCTGTGATGTGGGGTTAGCAAAATGCTCTCGACTGTGTACAATTCCTTTGCCACCAATTGGACTTCGCAAGCTTATATCCCATAATTGTAGACACCGCAATATTCAACATAACGGATGTAAAGTAGTATAGAAGCAACATGATAATGCCGAAGGGGAAACACAAACCTTCAAATCAATAATCTCCTTATCTTTCGCCTCCAATGCCTTCTTCATTGGATCCTCTACTTCTTCCTCCTTCTTGTCTGTCTCGGGCTCATCCTTCTTGACCTCTGGTTCTGTGGCATAGGATCTTCTTCCTTGGAATTGCCTCGACGCAACTTGCGCTGCCAGAGGAGTGTTGTGGTGAAATTGTGAACGCAATGGTTGTCTTGCAGCTGAGCTGCGAAGAGAAGAGCTTAAAGCTCGAGATGATTGACGGAGTAATGTTCTTGAGTTCATTATGTTGTTGTTGTGAGGTCTTGTTTGAAGGCAAATTGTAAACGAGGGCCGAAATTTTTGAGGTATGGGTGACATCGGGAGGTAAATTTTTAGTACGATTTTAGGCGGTCTCGGGTGGCAGTATCTTTTTCATGTCTGATGACATACTACTGCTTTGGGTTTCCAGACATCATCTGAAATGGCCTCCAACGACAATCAAATTCCCAATCTTAGGATCTCAAAAAGAAAGCCGCATCTTTCATGAGATGCTGCAAGATACTTGGATACACATACACATACTCAAGGTATACTTCAAATAATCTAGTGGAACAGTGGAACGGGGGGGTACTGCAAAACGACAGGAGCCATAACAGAAGTCATAATACATAACAGCAGATGTTCAACTTTAAGCTGCAGAACTGCTACCTCAAAATGGCTGTATGCAAGATCATAAGCAAAGTCTAGACTGGTAAAGAAAGAGAGTATCAAGCATATTTGCTTGATAAACATTTCAATGCATCAGGGTAAATTCCAAACAACCTTTTGTCTATAATGTTATGTTTCCAATAATGATTGGCTTCTTTACTTTCTATCTTGTTCTATGTCAGCTGGCGAAATGGATAGACAGTATTTTCTTAGAATTCATGTGTTAAAAGCACCTTCAAAAAGCACCTGGACCTGCAATCTGCAATCTGCACTCCATCCACTTCCATTTCTAACACTTCTCTTTAAATCTATCAAGATTGCTAAAGATTGCTAAAGATTGCTAAGAGAGAGCATGATCAGTCACGATTGGACTCAGGAATCACTAGTTCATCTTAATTTTCTGTCTTGTCATTTGTTGTCCACCTGCCTGCCTTTCTATTCACCATCTCTGGGTTAAAGATTCTCTAATGTATACTTCAATTGGCACATTTTCGTTTGAAGTAAAATCTTTCAACTCAACTCAAATTAACTTCAGTTCTCTTGAGAGTTTTTGTTATCAATACAATACAATAACAACATCAACTGTTTCTTGTAAGAATTCTCCTACAACAAGTGTAAAGATGGAGTTACAAGAAAATAAACCAAAGGGTATGTATTCAACCTGAATTACATCTATCTACTCCTTTCCAATGTGGGACAATGAGACCAAAGGGATTTAACCTGATGTCAAAAAGATTGAAGGGATCAAATGTCAAAAAGATCATCAAAGGCCGACCTGATGTCAACAAGACCAAATCAAAATTGACACTAAGACAGAAGACCCTCGAGGGTCTCACTGCCCCACGTAGAGCTTTGAAATTTTCACTAATCTTTGTTTTTCATTTCTAGATGGAAGCCAGACTGGTACTGGTACTCCTATTAGTACTCCTACAAAGACAACCACTCCCAATCATTCCAACGAAAATCGTGCTGATAGATTGACTGTAAGTACTACTCTCTCTCTCTCATGCCTCAATACCTTCTCACTTTGATGGAATATTCTTCTTGCCTGCAATACCGCAATTTCGTACCATCTTTTTGGGCTTTGCTACCACAACTTCGCACTCCGCTCTTCTATACGCCACACTTTCCAACCTCACACCTCCTCAAAAGGCATTTTACTGACTTCCCTTATAGGGACAATCATTCAATCAAAGAGAGACCGACAGAGCTTTGCTTCCGCGCATGAGCAGTGAAGACTTCCACGCCTTTTCTCAGCAAGTTGGCAATATTTCTCTGGAAGAAGCAAAAGATCATCTCCAGAACCTTGTTCCAGTACCTACATTTCCAGAGTAAGTATTTCTCCCCTTCTGTCTCTGCCTCCTTCATCTACCTCGATCTTTAATTTATTTACCTGCGGATATTCAAAATTGCAACGTATCAATGCTTCATCATTTGAGTCGTTTGTTTATCTGCGGACTACCAAAATATTGTTTTGTTTATGCTTCGCTATTTGTACTACCTTCTTGAACATATCCTTTTCTGTTTTGATTGAATGCTTTTTCTATTAATTCTATCTCTGTCTTTTGTTACGGATAGATGACTTTCTATTAAGAACTGCCCACCATTACTATTCCTATCACTTCTGGTTCTTATATCTCGATACCCTCACTTTTACTCGCATTCTCATGAACATACCATTGTGGCCAAGCATAGCTAACCTCAACAATCAGTCCCGTCGAAATGAATAACCGCAAGTTGCTAGATGAAGAGGAGAAGAAGACTATCAGAGGCGATGCTGTCAGTATCTTGAAGCGTCGTACAACGGAGCGTCAGGCCAAGCTCAGTGATCAAGCTCAAGCTCCGACGTTGACCAATACAACCGAAGATATCAGAACTTCGCCACTTCCTTCTACCACATCCCTCAACTCTTCTCCTGCAGCAATGGTCCCTCAAACTTTTGGTTCTACCTCCGGCAATATGGCAGCTTCCTCTGGTACAGACCACTTCAATGGAGGCCAGAATATCCAAGCTCGTAGTGCATCAGTCGCAGGATATACTGCACCTGCTGGCAGCAGCTATCCTACTTTTGCTCCTAGGGAACAACAGAACCTTGCTAGCCATGACCAAGGAACTCAGCGTATTGCTAACAGCCCTCCTTTGTCATCCACTGGACCAGCCACACCAGCATTCCCTACCCGGTTTTCTAGCATGGCTCAACCTCTTGGCTCTTCGGGAGTCCGTGGCCGCGGCCAAGCACCGGTCCAGTCTACTGGCTGGGTAAGTGATCCGTATGCGTCCAACAATGGAACCCCACCAGCTTCTGCTGTTAGAGCAGTTGGTGGCTTGCCAATCCCCCCTGTCGTTCCTTCCCAAAACCAACCGGTTACCCGTAAGTTTCACTCTTGTGTTGGCATTAAGTTGGACATGCCTATTGCAATCCTAATTTTTCCTTCTATATATACAAACCGTCAGTACTAACACAAGCTCTCAGTCGAATGGTTGTACAGCGCGCCTATCTATTCCCCTCTTACTTCCGCAACTTGCAGTAGAGAAACCACCCCAGATCTCGTTTACAGCAGTGATGACTCCAAGCTCGACCTTGGCAAAAGAAATGCTAATACTTCAGCTACAGGGAATGAACTTGAGAATCAAAAACTCAAGTCCAACGACACTGGTGCTGACGGTTTCTCTGCATCTCCGCAACAATAAGTAACGGGAAGGATATCGATGACGGAAATAGATCCAATCATTTGGCGCATTCACACTGCGAAAGATCTCACCCAACATCACCTTCTCGTCACTTTCACCACTTGCATTCTTCATTTTCCTGCGGTACATGTTTCAAGGCAGCGATATACCCCGGCGTTGGGTGCATTCGGCAATCTCATTTCATTTCATTTCATTTCATACCTCTTCTCGTTTTCATATCATCTCGGCACCTTCCCAGCACTCACCATTCTATCATAGCAAAGCCGCAAGCGGGAGTAATGAACTGCGTTTGTTTCAGGACTTCGAATGCGTTGACGGGGCTGGGTGGAAGCTGTTTCTCCTGTTTATGGTTTCGATCTCAACTTTGGTTTATGAGGATTCTGGCATTTGTGGCGCGTGTGCAGATGTCTGGACTGAACTGAATTGAATTGAACTGGGAAGGATATTTTCCAATGTTTTCTTTGCGTGGTTTTTTTGGTTTTCATGGTGGGGTTTCATGGCTTGCTTTCTATGTACCTATGTTTACTTAGGCAAGATGGATAAGTTTGGCTCGATTGCTCATGGGATGGATAGAAGGGGAGTTACATTGTGGAGACCAAGATTCGTGCATAGAGGTCGCCAGAGACGGTATTTAGGAGAAATTTGATATAAAACTTTTCTCTCAAAGTTCCGCATGATTCATTTGGAATATGATGTGATCTCATTCAAAGTCAACCTAAATATACACATAAAATATCGCAAACCTTGGATCTCCTACACCTACTCCTACTCCTACTCCTACTCCTGCTCCTACTCCTATTCCTGCTCCTGCACCTATTCCATACGCTTCACCCATCCATTCATTCAGCACTCAACCACTTACCACTTACTAATCCGCCAACCGTCATCTCACAAAATACAAATGCAAACACAGATACAGATACAAACACAGATACAGAAACATGATAAACAAGCACTTTGACCCAATATCATTGTTCAAATTCAGAACTCAGAACTCAGAACTCAAAAGGAACAGTAATCGAAATCGAAATCGAAATAAAAATACCTATTTATTTAGAGAAAACCTAAGGGGAAAGGGTGATAGGTTTAAAGGAGATTAAAAAGATCCTGATGACTTTGGCGAGAAATGCTTTGGAATTCACTTGAGAGTAATTTGTATATAAAAATAAGTAATTATTACTGGTATTCTTTTATTGATACCTATTAATTATCTATTAAACACTCAAGTGCTCTAAGAAAAAATATAAATTATATAAACCATCAAAACTATTCAAACCATTCAAACCATTCAAACCATTCAAACCATTCAAACCATTCAAACCATTCAAA
>NGKJ01000112.1:0-10324 GCA_002162495.1 Myriosclerotinia curreyana | reverse complement strand
CAAACCATATCAAACCATATCAAACCATATCAAACCATATCAAACCATATCAAACCATATCAAACCATCCAAATCATCAAAACCACATCAAAACCCACACCAAACTATATCACAACCATATCAAAACTACACCAACACCACACCAAAAACCACCCCAAAAACTACATCCAAACTACATCAAACCCACCCCAAAAACCATACCAAACATATTAAATCATCCAAATCAAAAATAATCAATAATCAATAATCAATAATCCTAAAAACCCAAAATATATCCATCTTATCCATCCTATCCATCCTATCCATCCTATCCATCCTATCCATCCTATCCATCCTATCCATCCTATCCTATCCTATCCTACCAAGTCAAGAAGCAAGTCAAGAAGCAAGTCAAGAAGCAAGTCAAGAAAGAAGTGGTCCTGTGTGTGAAGTTACTATAGGTACCTAGGTACTTGAACTTAAACTCAAACTTAAACTTATTTTCTTTAAAGAAGGATTTTAGGAAGGTTAAGGAGTATTCTTAAAAGGATTTTAAGGAAGTATTCTATAAAGTATTCCATAAAGTATTCTAGGAAGGATTTTAAGAAGGATTTTTATAAATAAATAATACCTATTCGATTCCTGACTGTATCAATACCATAATTAATAATCTTCTTAATTCTCGTAGATCAGTGTAAGTAAGTGAGTGAGTGAGTGAGTAGGTAATTACTTACTCCTCAGGAACTTGTTTATCTAGGGGAAGCGAGAAAGGAAAGGAAAGGGAAGGAAAGGGAAGGAAAGGGAAGGAAAGGGAAGGAAAGGAAAGGCATTTCTGATTACTATTACTTATAAAACATATCACATTTTACATGATACTTCACATGATACTTCACACATTTTCACACGAAATCTCTACAAATCAAAAAAGGTTACAGGAACCCTACAGAGTTGATAGAACAACCTAAGATTTAGATTCTTCTATCCGCTATAAGGAGAACTACCCATTACATAGGTACCGAAGCGAGTTCCTCCAAAGCAGTTCCGCCCAACCCCATGAGTTCAGCACAGATGAAAGCCTAGACGACGCCATCGGTGACCCATGAAGATGAACTGCAAGTGAAATTCATTTTTCCGCTGTATCATATCCATCAACACCCAAGTATCATTCATGATTAGTTAAGACGAAAGTCCTCCATAATGTGCGTGTGACCTTGTACGTGCCGGACGTAGAAATAAAAGCAACCCCCCTACCTAATATGCTTCCTTGCATCTAGGTATCTATCATGATTATCTACTGGGACAAAAGTCTGTTCGAATAGTAACTGTAAATATGTGCGCTGGTTGAACGTTAAGTTAACAACACCAATTTTCCTCCCATGTATCAAAATCCTCCTGCCAAACCAAATCGAAAGGAGAACACGTATCATTAAGCCTAAAACCACATTCTGTAACCATGAATATGGCAAGTTAAATGAAAAAAAAAGTCGTGCTTTGTAGCTCATTGATGTTATTGAGTAGAATCTCCAGTCATCAAAACGCCGTTTGAGATATCCAACGTTGCAGTATGCAGTCCCTAATTCGACTCTTCAGCCGCAAATCAACCCAAAAGATGATCAATTTCAGGCCATTCAGATTGAAAATCGAATTTTTCTGTTTGATATCTCAGCATATCGGCATGGAAACCAAATTCAAGGTTGAACTGATGTTGAAATTCAAACAACACAGTGGTTCGATCTTCGGTGTGCGGGAAACAATCAAAGGAATCATCATTGGAAAGCAAATCCTTGACAAGTCGGAATAAGAATTCCTTGATATCGTGCTCACATTGGAATGAGAAACAAGCTTTAAGGCATCGACTGACAACCTGAGCCATATGATCGCCAGGACGGAATTTAATGGTACAGATGACTGTGCTGTCCGGGTTCGTGCGAGGTCCAGTGCTACTTAAACCAGACTTGAAGATAAAGTAACTGCCAGTCTTTTTATTAGATTCAGTTGTATCTTGTCCTTGAAAGGTGTTTAGAAGGTTATTCCGTCGAGCCCATGCTACAAGAAGCTGTGGAAATTGTCCGCTGTGACAGTACATGGCAAAAACCTTTTGGCGATAAGTATAGATTGATTGCTCAGTTGAAGAAAGCCTAGCGAGAGGACCAGAGTAATAGATCTGATAAGCTACAGGATAATTGCTCGTAGTTATACTCGAGTCGTCCACATTCTTCTCACAGACATCGGCATGGGCAAGACTTCCTGCTAGAAGACATGCGACTGAACAGTATTTGACTCCACTATTTGGACCACAGCCATGACATAGCATCATCGGACTCTCCGTAGTTGCGTAATAGTGCTTAGTACAGTATGTGCAGTCGAAAGGTATGCGAGCTAAGCCTGGCTCCGTATGCCTGTGTGGACCTACATGGAGAATATTACTGGTTGAAAGTTGTTGCTGGCTCCAACCATTGGAAAATTCGGAGAGATTTTGTTCTTCGATATCATGACTCGACACGCTCGTCTGTTGAGCATCCAATCCTTCCTCTGAAGAGGTGGGAATCAGGAGCTCTAGATTTCGAGAATCCAAATTTATAAATGAAGGATGGAAGCCCTGAGGCTGGGGGCCATGAATAGTCATGACAGTACTAATGACTGAAGAGGAACCACTTTTAGAAATCGACGTGGTCTCTTTAGGTGGCGAAATCTCTTCATTGCCAGTGAGAACTTCATAATCAGCTACTTTAGCAACAGTGTTGACAATAGTATTCAGAGGTGCACTGTGAGAATCGGGCGAGTTGGTGACTGCAGAAACGTTGATAGCAGTAGTATCCGAAGATATACTACCATTGACAGATAAAATTTCGATATCGTTGGTATTTTCAATGATAGTATTCGTGGAGACACTATGATCAGCAGAAGAGATGTCAACTTCAAAGGGCTTTTCACTGATAGAATACTTAGATCTCATCTCTTCAGCAGATTTAGGCCTCTGAATGGCTGAAGCAGAATCAGAATGCTCTTCGTCACTGAAAGGGCCGTAAAGCTGGCTGTAAGCCGAAGAGCTGCGGAGTCGTCGTCTTGAGTGAGCCAGCATGGGATCATATGTAAAGCTCCCCATATACATTGGTGAGTCCATCAAACTTGTTGCAACGAGAGGCGGTAACTTCTCCGGGAGACTTGTAGTGCCATTTTCAGCTTCATACTCGGTGCTAATAGTACTAGCAGAGTCTATTTCCTTAGTACTATCATTGACAACTTCTTTTGCCATGGGTTTCATCGTCCGAGTGGGATCAACATATGTGAAAGGATCAGATTCAGTAACGTTAGAAATGTCCTCAGCAACGACTTTCACAGGTAAGATGGGCTGTTCTTCGGAAGGTAAAACAGATAATTTAGTCGCTTCGACCTTAACTTCAGGCTTTTTTGAAACGTAATCAACCTTACCCTCAATGTTAGCCGAAAGACTGAGGTCCTTACTTGTCGGAGCCGGTTGCTGTACCCAGGATGTAGCGACACGGGCCGAGTCGGATTTTTGTGATGTAACGTTTGACCGAGGAGAGGGAATCGCTGGGAAATCTTTGCAGCTCGTAATCTCAAACTTCTCACCCGTCTTTTTTGCAATAGTAGCGGAGATAGTAGTAGCACAACCTTTTGCTTTTGTGGGCGTTTCCTCTTTCTTTCGACCCATGCTTTGATTGGATCGTGGTACATCAGCAGTAGTAGTGGAAGTAGAATTAGTATAAACTGTTGCTTTTTTGGGTGTTTCTTCCTTCTTCCGGCCTACGCTTTGATTAGATTGGGGGATAGCAGCAGCAGGACCATTTTGCTTGT
Source organism: Myriosclerotinia curreyana (assembly GCA_002162495.1). Taxonomy (NCBI): domain Eukaryota; kingdom Fungi; phylum Ascomycota; class Leotiomycetes; order Helotiales; family Sclerotiniaceae; genus Myriosclerotinia; species Myriosclerotinia curreyana. The sequence continues at coordinate 6,526 of NGKJ01000112.1, read as the reverse complement.
ATGGCTTGGAAGAAGGAGCTGGGCTAGACTGTTGGGGAAAACGTGGCTCCTTTGGCTTGACTGACTTTCGTTTCACAACCTCCCAATTTGAATCAGTGTCGGAATCATCGAAGTTGTAATTCAAGTGGTCAGAAGCAGAAGGAACGGGGTTTTTGTCGATAATTTCAGCATTCTTGCTTAGAGTTTCTGCTGCTGATGCAGATGCAGATTCGAGGTCCTCTTCCGCAAATTTAATGTGTTCTTCCTGTTTCAAAACCTTCTTTGCGTTCTTCTTTCCCTTCGTCTTCTTCTTCTTCTTCTTCTTTGGAGCTACCTCATTCTTAGACTCCGAGGTTTCTGGGATTGATAGTGGCGAAATTGCACGATTTTCACGATCAGTGATATTTTCGAATATGGTGACTGCCTTCGTAGGTTTATTCGGTTCTGGGATGGTGCCAATATGAGTGACTGACCAGACTTCTGACCCCATGACCGAGTCCAATCCGTGAACGTCGATATTTTGGATAAAATCTTCTATAGCAATTCTCGCTGCAGCTTCTCCTGCTTCCTCCTTGCTCATTTCCAGGGTATTGAGCCTCTTGATGTATTCTTGATATTTTGAAGAACGGCGAACTTCCGTACCTTCAACTTCGGCAACCGTGGAACTCGACTTTTCCAGCTCCTTTTCCTTTTCAAGACGAATGAGGGCGTTCTCAAGCTCATTAATTTTTGTAAGTTCCATCAAGAAGTTCTCAACAATCCTTTTGGTACTTAGTCCATCTTTAGGCTTATCTAGCTCTAGACTCTCGTTGCTGTCCACCGAGACCTGAGCCCCGTAAAGGTTTCGGTGGATATTCTGTCTATACTTCTCCATATCAATCTTTTCAACGAGGTAAGGGTTTGACGTGAGGTCTTTTCTAGCTTTGAATTTATCTGAAGTAAAATCTTGTCCGGCTGTGTGTTCATCTGGATCCTGTAAGAAAGCGTAGTACTCCGGGCCCTTGACTTCTTTGCCATTGTAAAAGTCATCGACTAGAGCCCGAAACTCATATGACATTGACTTGATTCCGCTCTTTGGCTCAATAGCCTCTGATAATGGTTAGCAGGTGGATGATCAACAAGGGTTTTAGACTCACCATTTAATTCCCTCCAAGCCCTTAAATCTCTAGCTTGCCTATTCAATGGCGCATACCATGAACCCGTCCGCGTGCTGATCTGGTATGGGACTTTACAAGGGACACGTACGCCCAGTCTCACTGCTCGGGATAAAATTGCTGGATTCCAGCCCTTATCAACTGGTCAGCACAACAACCAGAAATCAGAATTGAAGTTCATCACATACCCAAAGGAAAAAATCACGGCGTCCTAACTCAATTATTACTCCAGCCATTTTCTCCTGCAAGGTAAGCCACGAAAGAAGGCCGTTTTCCCCTGCAACTGGATGTGGTCCAAAGCGTTGAGTTTGCCTAAAAATAGGGTCGCGAATATCAAAATGGACAATTCTTCCTACCACATCTCCTGCTCTACCTAAATGCTGAAAGTTGACAAACTGGGGGGTATTATGATTGTTGAGCATAGAGAGGATGTTCGCTATTGTTGTTTCTGTCGTGCTGTTGTCAACTGGTGGCTCCTGCCAATCCTGACTGAGAAGATAAGTTAGTCTTCATTGGCGACAGCGAGAATCCTCTAGCTTGCAAAGAACGAGCTTCGGAAAAGAGGAAAAGAATGTGAAGTTCACTTACTCTTCTACTTGCTTTACAACCTCTTCAACTGAGCTAGAATGATCTGTCGAGGCTCTTGATGACTTGCTTCTTTGCTTAGAAGTGCTAAAATTGTTCGAATGACTCAAAACCTCGAGATTTCTTGTGGTCAGAGGACTTGATGTTCGGTTTGAAATATCTGTGGAATTATATTCGACCAACTCATTGTCGGGCTTAATGAGATTGTTCCAATAATCATCGGTTTTCAAAGACTGAATATCAGCCTCTTCTGTTTTTGAAGGGTTGTTATACTGTTGTCTGTGTTAGAGACAGAAAAGATTTCCAAAGGTACACATTCTCATATGTGATGAAGGATGAATGGGAGACAATCTTGGTGGGGGTCGCCGACTAAGCAGTAATTTTTGCTTGATTTTTCACATATTGTCCCACAGGCCAGCGAAAGGGAGAAAAGGGAAGATTCTTACCATCATATCTAGATTTATCAAAGGTTCTGTGACTGGAACTGGTGATTTAAGTCTTGGAAATCGCATATTTGTGGATTGATTTTGAATCATTGATGAATGAGAGAGAAGAAAATATGTTGTTGAAGGGAGATGGAGGAGGAAAGATATCGATATCAAGACCTTCGCTTCTAGATATTTGGTATGGCAGTATGGAACTTTTTGATCCCGAAGAGGTATCGCGTAGTCCATATACGGGTGATACGGGTGAATAAATGATTACCTACCTAGGTATCTACCTATCTACGTAGGTAAGATGGATGGATTGTATTCACTACCTACTTACCTAGGTGGTATCTGGTAAGTAATGGATGGAATATACTCATTACCTAGGTACTTATACTTCTTCTTATTTTTGTTGAATGATACCTACCATAATGATGATTAATCTCATTCAATACCCTTCATATGGCACTTTGTATCTAATTGTATCCACTTTGTATCCAATTGTATCCAAAGGTCTTTCATTAATAGCATCTCCTTCATACATCAAGGTTAACCGTGATGATATATCTCAGTCCTTGTATGTTTGAGGGATCTATGTGTTGAAGGGATACTCCTTTATGTAGGTATCCTACAATATCTTACGCCCCGATGAACAAACATTCAAAGAACTGGCAAATAATAACAATCTCTTCGCTGCTATGTAAATTCTCAAAGATGTAAGATTTCTCGAAAACACACCAAGCTCATCACCAAGGAATCATACTTAGGTAATCCATACTGGCTGGTATTCGAAGATGAGAAACTTCAATTATATTATATATATATATGTATATGTATAAACATATATATGTGTATTATACTAAATTATGGCAACTGCCAAATCAAGCTAGCTAGCTAATAGCTCATCGTACCTTCTTTAACTGGAAGCAGGCAATATCAAAAAGGATATCATATCTTAAAAACCACATATACTATAGTAACCAGTCGTGTGAAGCAAGAAATAAGAAATGTACTGATGCTTTTATATTATTATATATACCTACTAGGTAGACATATAAAAAGTAGAACAAATATAGTGAAGTTAGTTTTGAGTGACAGTGAGGTATGAAGTTGTCGTCCGAACTTTCCCAAATAGGTAGAAATTTATATAATCTGTCATGTGATTGATAGACATTTTTGTCACTACTACTAGTAGAGACGCTAAACTGAACACGGTCCCCCAATTTTTTCTTTTAACAACCTTAGTCGGCAAGCGCACAAGCGCATTATTATTCATTCTATCTTGCATGACTTTGCTTGTTCCTCGGAATCCCTCCAAAAAAAAAAAATCCCCAGCAAACGTACTCATCAAACAATTTATCATAATAGTTACCTAGTTGTCTCATAATAGTTGTGTTGTCAAAGACACAAACTTCAATTTCTTTTGATCGGCTTGTCTGCAGTTTCGACAGCATAGAAATTTGAACTCCTTGCGACATATTCCGATCATTAAAAATATCTCTCTTCATTTTCTTTCTCATTACAAAATCGAGGCAATTGAAGTAACAATGGGAGATCCTCAACCTAGTATCACATCTATCCTGGCTGCTTTGGGTAACTTTTTCCTGCTGATATTGATGAAGAATACTTGAAACTAACTTCCTTTCAGCAGCGCAGCGTCCTAATGCGACCCCTCCGCAAAATCAACAGCCTGCGTACCAGCCTCCTCCTCAACAACAACCAAATCTTTATGGACAACCTGGCGGTTATTCTCTACCTCAACCTACAAACTCAGGCAGTGTCGATCTCAGCGGCATCAAACCCGTAAGCTCTGGAACTGTTAGTATTCAAGATGCCATCGCAAAAGCAAAGGTTATTGCTGCTGAGAAGGGCGTCTCTTACGACAGAGCTCCATCTTATGGTGCGCCACACCAACCCATAACCTCCGGTAGACCATACAGTCCACGATCCAGATCCAGATCCCCACAACCAACACGTCGCGATGCTTTCCGTGATAATTTCAACCCATATCGCGATGAACGTCGAGGCCCACCAGGAAGAGATTATCGCGAACGTTCATTCTCACCCGGAGTACGAGGCAGAGGACCATCTGATGCTTTCCCCCCACCACCACCACCACATGGGGGCGCAGGTGGTGGATATGCTCGTGAACGCTCTCCAATACGCGGCGCAGAGGATAACGTTGAATCAATCTCAATCGAATCGAATCTTGTAGGATTGATCATTGGTAGACAAGGCGAGAATTTAAGAAGAGTGGAATCAGAAACCGGCTGCAGGGTACAATTTATTACTGGTCCCGATGAAACTGGTCCTTTCAGAACCTGCAAGATCACTGGTCCTCGTGCCCGCAGAGCGGATGCTAAGGCTGAAATTACTCGCATCATCGACGATAGTGGTTTGGGTCCAATTTCAGACCGACCTTCAAGAGAACAGAATACTACACGAGATTCATCGCATCAACCAGCATTGAGAGATGGCGAAGACACTATGCAGATCATGGTTCCGGACAGAACAGTTGGTCTTATCATTGGTCGTGGCGGAGAGACGATTAGAGATCTTCAGGAACGAAGTGGTTGCCATGTCAATATCGTTGGAGAGCAGAAGAGTGTCAACGGCCTACGACCTGTCAATCTCATAGGTTCTCGAGAGGCTGCTGCCATGGCCAAAGACTTGATCATGGAGATTGTCGAGAGCGATAGTAAGAGCGCACCAAAGGAGCGCGCACCCGCCCCAAGAGACAATATTCGCGATACAAGCTATGGTAGTGGTTATGGCAGCGGCGGAGGTCAAGCTCAAGGAGACAAGATTAATGATTCTATCTTTGTACCTTCCGAGGCCGTGGGCATGATTATCGGCAAAGGTGGAGAGACGATTAAAGACATGCAGAACACAACTGGTTGCAAAATTAATGTAACCCAGTCTTCCGGACCAGGTGAGGTCGAACGTGAGATTGGCCTCGTCGGTTCCCAGCAAGCTATAACCGCTGCCAAGCGAGCTATTGAGGATAAAGTTGAGGCTGTGGTAAGTACAACTGTCCCTTCGTCTTTACAACCCTTCTAACATCTTGAAGCAACAGAAAAACAATGGCGGAGGTGGTGGTGGTGGCCATCGTAACAACCGTGGACAACAGAATCAGCAGAATGACTATGGAGACCGTGGCTATTCCCAGCAATCATATTCTCAGCCACAAGGACAACAAACGTCTCCAGCAGGTGGAGCTGAAGACCCTTATGCAGCTTGTAAGTTTTATATCTGATCATTTTCGAACTTTACTGACTTAATTAGATGGTGGATATGCCAACTACGCCCAGCTTTGGTATCAAGCAATGGCCGCGCAAGGTGCGCAAGGTCAAAGTGATCCAACCAAACCGCCAGGAACTTCGTAACTTTACGACAGTGATTACCAGCCGTAGGATGACTCGACATTTTGCATGATTCGCATGACTTGCATGACATACGCTGAGACCATGACTTTCGATTCATTTATTTCCATCGATTTAGTATGCCTCTATTGCACATGATGACGATGACCGAGAACATTCGTACCTTTCATTACTGGCCTGACATTGGTATACTATCTTCACTGAGTTGATCATGCAGCCCAGGATACTCTAACTTATGGATACACGATATTAGTATGCACTACTACTACGATTTTTGAACATGATTTCTATCAAACCAATCCCGGAGCAAAAAACTATAAAAAATTTGATATCGACGACCAGGCCTATCTATCGGTAGATGATGATCAAACGTGTTCCATCTACTTTGTTCTGTGCACTGCATTGATCTGACAACCTGCTTCTGCTTGACAACCATGATTTGGGCTTTCGATACTGGATCTGATCTGCTTGCAACATGATATTCATGCATGAACATCTCCTTCAATGGACATTACTTCTTTTCAATTGTCGTTGATGCTTTGGTCAGCATAATCACTTACTCGTCGATGATATCGATTTCGAATTTGAAAATTCCTAATGAGATGTGAGGCACACGCGAGCAAATTGGTTTGGCTGGTGAGCATGGTCTGGTCTGGAAATATCTTCGATGTGGTGCTGCATGCATGACTTGATCGCAACAGATGATATTGATGAATTGCTTGCTTTGCTTGCTTTGCTGAGTAAATTTGAATTTTTGCTTTTGCTAGGTATTGCTTGATTGCTTTCGTGGCTTGCTTCGTGGACTTCTTGCTCGACCAATATTTAATCGGGGGATTTCTTTTCTTTTGTTTTCGTTTCTTTTCGTGCTTTTACCTGATAGGGTATATTTGATTTGATTTGATTTGATTTGGGTTTGGTTTGTTGAAGGGATGGTGGGCGATTCAAACAACAAAAGTCATTGATTGGGAAGGAGTGGTGGAGTGGTGGATGGGCTGGG